>JAPYYV010010828.1:0-11113 GCA_030522625.1 Copidosoma aretas | reverse complement strand
GCAAGAAAACGTCCCTAGTACCAGGTCGGTATTATATTTTTCATCATAAGAGCCGAAAAGAAGCGGCGAAGGTGCGATTTTTAGGTTAGAGTGATGAAATATACTATTCCTACCTCGGGCACTTTTGCAACCCTGGTTCACCCTCGGTAGGAAAAACAGCGTTCGCCACTCATGTGCATCCGACCAGGGGGGTCCCAACGGTCCATCGGGCGTTGCTTCGCAATCGCCCTTGGGCCCAGGGACCGCCCTGGAGAGATGCACATTTCAACATTTGTGACGAAAACTACTATTGTCGACTTGTGAGACTTACTGAGGATCTGGCCCCAGGTATACGCACTTTTCCACACACACCCCCCCCCCCCTCTTGCTAGTTACTGCACTATACTCGTAAAAAAGAACACAAATTTTGACACATTCGTTAAAGAAAAATTTTTTTGTATTGCTTGAAGTAAAAATAAAGAAAAAATACATATGGGTATTTTTCACTAAACATTGTATTTTCTGAGTAAAAAATTCACAAAGCTTGATATTACTGTGTATTTAATAATCCACGTAACACTTAGACATTTTTCGCCTATCGCGTACTCTTTCGCCTATGAAATAAATCCGTCATTTATCGCGTACGCGACATTTAACCTAACAATAGCTAGTGATAAATATCATGCGATTTTTTATTTATTTTGCTGTACAATTTTTCAGTTACCGAAACTTGAAAAAAAATTCTATAACTTTAATCTTTTTCAATTTTTTGTGCTCATTCTCTTCCTTGAACAAATTCATTAGGAGCTATCACGGAAAAAATTGCAAGAACTTGGATAGTTTTCCCAGTAAATTCAGTTGTTCATGTAGAAATACGAAAAATAAGTGAACAATTGAATCGTCGGTGCACAGTGCACACAGCTGCTTGTCCACGCGCTCTCATATACCTCACTCGAACTCATGCAGTGGACAAAGAATCATTAACTATTTTTTATCCCGAAATTTTGAGTGGGACAAAACATAAGTAAAAGACTAAATCGATAGAAATTTTCCGCTCTACACGCTATTTTTTTATTTTCATATCCTGTCTGACACCGTTTACGAGATACCCTATTGGCGAAATAAACTTTAAACGCTATTTCAACAACGTTCAACAGAGCTTCGATAAATTTCACTATTTTTCCCGTAATCTACCATTAATTTTCTTTCGCAACTGCATGGACACAAAAAAAGAGCACGTCTGAAACTTATAAAATTGTCGGTAATCCAGAGCTGCCAACGGAGCGGGAAAAAATAACAGCGAATCGACGCACTTTTGTATTTTCTAGGGTAGCCTCCATTGACCCGCACTTTATTAAACTTGGGAAAAAAAATAAAAATGGGGCTGAGTGTTACAGAAATAAAATAAAACAAATCGCTCAGGTTTTGTAGTAAATTTTTTATTGTATTCAATTGAAGTCCTCGTGTTCCAACGCCTCGTTTTTCCACCAGAAAGTGTTCACAAACAATAAACACCGTCTTTACTCTTGGTTGAAAAAAAAAAAAATGAAAGTATTCTAACTATACGTCTACCGGGATGTCTTCGATTCCTTGGCGTTCTGAAGACTTTGCGTTATGTACAACTTGGCTAAACTCTGGGCGCAGAATTGCGAGATGTGCTGGCTGTAGGTGTTTATCTGACCAGCCGTGATCATTGGATTGAGCCTGAGAGGCACGGGAATGGGTCTGATCAGCTTGTAGATGTCATCGTCCGGCAGAGGTGGCTCACCCTTGGCAACACGAGCATTGTTCTCCTGCTCCCTCTTATTCTTCAGCCGGTTCTTGTCCTGATTCTGGCGCGTGACCAAGCTTTGGTAGCGGTTGAACTTTATTGCTTCCTGGTTGAGCTCGTCAACTCTGTCCATCATGCACCTCAGTTGATTTTCCAAGACGCTTGCAGTTCCCAGATCCAAATATTTGGTGCCCTCCTCCTCTGGCACCATTTCCTCGAGCTCTGACATAGCAATGTTCGTCAGGGAACTGTTTTTGATGAAAATCGGCAGCTCTACAAACAGACTTTCGTAGCCGATTTCCAACTTTTTCAGGGCTTCGGGAGTGAAGTCTTTGTCCTTGTACATCTTGATGGCTTGTGGAGTCAACCTGTAAGCCTTGATTGTCAAGAAACCTCTTGCGGACTTGGCAGTGTCATAGATGATGACCACAGACTCTTCGATGAAGGTTTGGTAATTGTACTGTGATTCCAAGAGCGGTAAGCTCAAGAAGTTGCCAACATCCGCACTTTGGTACCATCCAACATGAAAGTGGTCAACGTTTACACTGAAAAAAAGTATGAGGTAATGAATTGAATTAAATTATCCTGTGCACAGATAAAAAATACCAGAGTACTTATTTAAACTGTTTCGCATTTATCCAAAGTAAGTAAGTTCATTGAGTAAAAGTATATTTACTTATTATGACTATTTTAGTCGGGAAAGAACGATCAAACGTACAATATATTAATCAAAGAAATACACATCAAGTTCAATGTTTTAAACAGCTGCAATCATCATTTAAATACATTTACAAGCCTCCTTCAAGTTCCACCCTAAAAATCGTCATACCCAAGTCAGCCCAAACACCAATTGAAACATCATTACTTCCTTGTTGAAAGGAACCTTGGAGAATTCTTAAAAAGCCACAAAATCTTTGAATCTCATGCAAAAGGAGACCTGCACATTAACACCCACAGATGCAGAGCAACTCACATGCGAAGCCTCCGCATCATGCTGAGCTGGTAGTCCTCTCCGTCGACGGAGTCGTCGTTCTTGGAGAAAGGAAAGCAGTTGGTGATCTCGAGGCGTCCGTTGACGTTGAGACCGAGGAGGGCACCATGTGCCACCTCCATGTTGCTGGACGACTCCTCGTGACAGTGCTTGACCATCTTCATGACTACGAGGCCGTCGCACTGGACGTAGTCTATTCGCGGTTCCATCTCCTGCTGGACGCGCCTCGGATGAGCTCCTCGCGACATTTTTCGTCTTTGGAGTGGATATTTCTTTTTTGGGCGAAACTGACACGAAAACAAATCGGAGTCTGTACCAGTTTATGTGGTAGAACCTAACCGTTTCACTTCGCTACTCTTTTGTGTGAAAATAAGACAGAGAAAGAGAGAGAGATGGAGCGCGTTTTAGCTGCTGGCCTGCGGGGGCGTGGTGAAGAGGGAGGGGGGAAACGCGGGAGAGACAAAAAATTTGAAGAGATCATTGATTTGAAAATCAAGCGATTTTTTTTAAACAATTTTTAAATTAATCATGAAGTAATGGTTGCCAGTTACAGTGAGACCTGTCGGTATAAAATAAAAATGAAACAATATAAATGACTGAATAAATGAGTAAATAAATTATCTTATTTGAATGATGTGGCAGAGGATACAGTTTTGTTGTCTGTTTCGTAAACAGAAGATGAAACGCATCACATTAATGTACAACTTTAAAATATATATTTTTTTAAATTTATTTATTTACCACGTTAAATGCAGTATACGATTTCGAAAAAACAATATTTTATTATTTAATATATAGAACGCGGCTTCTAATTTAATTAAATATTTTATTATATTCTACACACTAAAAAATTTAAAGTAAATAGTAATGCAGCAAGGAGGTAGCGCATGCACGTTACACGAACGCTGGAGTGGTGCAACTTGATAAGTAGTAAACTTTAAAAAAAAGAAAGGAAAAAAGCAGCATAAAAATAAAATACATGGGAAAAACAAAAAATATGAGACATTAATTGTCAATTCTGATGTGTATGTATATAAAGATCTGTATTTAAGGAAATAGGTTCAGGACAGTAGTTTGTCTTAGTCAGTTTTAACCGTGAACTTAATTTGTATCGACATTTACCACTATAAAATTTACAAGTTAACAGTGCAATGTTTTTACTTCTTGTTTTGTTTAAATTAATCGAGTATTTTCTTTGCAACGTATTGTACTATCTTCGAAAAGAAGACATTTATCGTCAAACTCATTAGTCGTTTGATCAAAAAGAGTAAGAAAGTGATGATATTTAAATTAGTTTTTTTTTTCTATAAATCGTTATGGTCAGGAAAAACTGTAAAAAATGGACAAATAGTAATTTTCGTACGAGATTGGAAAGGCTTTAATTTGCGAACCGAGAGGTTTCGACCGAGAGGTAACGAGGTTCGTAATAAAGCCTTTACGATCGAGTTACGAATGCTATTTTTCCTACCGAGGGTGTACCAGGGTTGCAAAAGTGCCCGAGGTAGGAAACATTTTTTATGGACCTGCCAAGACAAAATATATATATTTATATATGAACTATTTATACTTTCAAAAATTACCATTTCTAAGCTCCCAACCTTTTAACTGCTACTTTGTAAGTTAAAATTCAGATTTTGGCCCTATAATCTGAAAATTTGAAAGCTCCTGATACGAGGCTAATCCACCGAAAAAACATCAACATACTCAATTTTAATTATAAAGTTTTTTACACAAATTAGAAAATACTATTGTCAATTTAACAATTTGTTTTGAATACCAAGAACGCTTTAAAACAAAAACAGAAAATAATCATATTTTTTACTAATTTTTCGCTGTTTTAAAAATGACAGCAATGGAAAAATAAGCGAAATTTTTTATATTCTGTTTTTCATTTCTCAAATTCAAAGTGTTTCTCAAGTAGTATTATTGTGTGTGTACATAAATCGTTGAATTTCATTATTCTTTTCTTCGTTAAAATTCAGCGCTATCCCAAACGCTCTCATTTTTTATTCTACACTAATCTTGGGCAAGCTAGAGTGAAAAATCTGTTTATTGAAATATTAGTCAATGAATAAGATAAAACTTAGAAAAAAATTTCTATAGCATTTATGACAATTCTTGAGAAATGTTATAAATTTAAATCTACATTGGACATAAAAAATCTTAAAAAATAATACGTTACATGCAATTAATAATAAAAAAAAAAGCTCTACACGAATTTATTGGCATCGATCTTTTTTGTAGTACCCAAGCAAAAGTAATCTAAGTGAACAACTAAAGAATAAGTGACAATAACTGATAATGAAAATTAATAAAGTCTAGATTTTAGACTGGAAATAAAATTCAATAACTGTTATTATTAGTCAAGTTATTCGTGTTTTTTTTTTTTTTTTTTTTTTTTTTTTAATCTTTGTCGTGTATGGCATCTTAGAAATTAAAAAAAAAATAGTTATAACTGATTATAACTTTCATAAATTATAACTATCTGAAACTTGTTATTCATAATATTTTTTATTTGTTATTATTTAATATTATATTTTTATGTATACGTCTATCTGGAAAAAATTACAATTTTTTATGACTTTTAAAATTGATCAAAAAGTAATTATAACTGATGATAATTGTTCATAACAGATACATTTCATTATGTTACATACGAGATAAAGGAAATAAATGACGGAAATACTAACGTGTTCGTTACATTGTTCGAATATTATTGTAGTCTCAAACCTGGACTTTATAAATTGTTATTATTTGTCATATTAGTTTTTATTTGTAACCTAGTCTTATAAATAACTATCAATAATTAATTAACAAGATTATTTGTGCTTGTGTAGCACGAACAAAATATATTCCGCGCAATAAATTAAAAGAATTTTATTTCATAATTTAATCACACAAGATCTTATAATTACAAGGCAGTTGACGATTTTACTGTTTAATACGAATTACATCAATATCGCTGTATGATACATGACCGTTTTAATTAAGCAGTCCGATGTAAGTTTCACGTAATCCAAAGCAAATTTTCAGCAAACACATAATAATACTGTTTTCAGTCACTTATTTTTAATTTTCCCACAGCTTATTTTTTTGCTTGTTTTATACAAGCTGTTTTATCAATTGGTATGTGTTTTCGGCAAGATAAGTTTCTCGACTTGTTTACTTGTTTTGATGATTTTAAATACTCTCACGTATGTCTTACTATAGTCTTGATTAAAAATAATACATAATTATTTTTTGGAATTTTGCAGAAACTTTCTACTTTGCAAACAAAGTTGCAGAAATATTTTTCAAAATAATGAAATTCAGAAACGATTCACGCCAGATGCTTGATTACTTTTACGGATATAAAAGGTATAACTAATTGAAAAATATAAAGTGGTTAAGAATTATTTCAGTAAAAAAATGAAGTGTACACTGGTAAGTAAGAATACAATTAAAAATACTTGTCAACAATAAATTATAGTCAGTTCCATAATTTTTTATTTGATGACCGCGTAACCCATAGTTTTACAGGCACTTCCAATAGATACATACTATGATTTTCACGTTTATTTGAATTTTTTTACAACTTATTTTCATATTTATATCTTTGTTTATCTCTTCCTTAGCTTATAAACTTGCAGCTTTTTTTTGTGTTTATCATTTCTTTAGTGTCACAACTTCTTTTAGGAGAATTTTTGTTATCGCCTTGCTTTTGCTACCACTATTTTTTGACTTTCATCCCCTTTTTGTTTCTCAATTACGTATGCTTTTTTTTTTAACCGTTTCACTGACACATTAGCTTGTCCTTTAGGCATATAGTTGTACATTTTATTTATTTCTGTTACCTTTTTTACCCTTTCGCTTTTGATCACAATATTTTGCCTTATTATTTTTCTTTTTTCTTTTGTCATATATATGCATGTTAGACGGTCCCTTTCTTTCTGTCGCCACTGTTTTCTCATTATTTAATATTCTGATTTTTTTGCGCTTTCTCTTACAAGCCTTTTTTAATTCTTAAATCTTCGTTTTGTCACTGTTTCCGTCCATAATAATAATTTCCTGATTTCTTTTTTAATTTGCTTTTTCAAACTAATCGTATTTTTTCAAGAAGCGTAACACCTCATTTTCTCATACTTCAGTGTCTATAAAAATGAAATTAATAAATCACATCATCTTACCTGTTAGGTCAAAACTTATTTTATGTCTGGAATTTTTTTTTCTCTTAAAAGGGCGCGTTCAAATTATATCGTTCGTTACTTGAATCGGTCGTTCGTTGAGTGTATAGTGAATTTGGAAAAAAAAAACTAACTAATGAGAAATTGCAGTGGCAAAGTATTGTTTACATAAAACTTATATGCATTTGTAAACAAAAAGCTTAGCCGCACAGTTATAAACACAAATCATTATAATTGCCCTTAACGAACGAAAGATCTAAGTAACGAATGATAGAATTCGAACGCGCCAAAAGTTTTTGCTCAGGTAGGAATATACAAAAAAAATCTTATCGTGTCTGAAAATGTACATTTGGTTGAAATGTTTGTGTTGCAGGTATTATTAGCTTTAGTTTCTGTTGTTGCTTCGGCAACAGCTGGAAAACTTCTTGGAATTGATTTAGATGTTGATGCCGATGTGTCTCTTGGTGTTGGTGGTGGCAGTCGAGGCCATAAAGGTGGTTTATTAGGAGTTGGTGTCAATCTTGGATCAGGCAAATCCATTAATACTAAAAAAAATCTTGATCTCGGAGGAGGATCCAATGAAAATCACTATAATCAAGGTGGTTTATTTGGCGTTGGTGTCAATGTTGGAGGTAAACCAGATTCAAGTCATGGAGGACTTTTGGGTGTCAACCTAAATCTAGGATCAGGCAAATCTGTTAATACCAATTCTCAGAAGAATATTTATATTGGAGATGAATCAAAACCAAATCAAAGTGGTTTATTGGACGTCGGTGTCAATGTTGGGTCGGACGTACCAGCATCTGCTAATGCAGATACTCAGAAAAAAGTAAACGTCGGGAGTAGATCGAAATCCGGCCATGGGGGACTTTTGGATCTCAACGTTAATCTAGGATCAGGCCAATCTATTAATACCAACTCTCAGAAGAATATAGGTATTGTAGGTGGATCGAAACCAAAACTTCATAATCATCAAGGTGGTTTATTAGACGCAAATGTCGATGTTGATTTGGACGTATCTACTAATGTAAATACACAACCAAAAATTACCGTTGGGAGAAAACCAGGCCATCAAGGACCTTCGTATGTTCGTGAAAATCAAGAATCTTACAAATCTGTTGATATCAATACTCAAAAAAACACAAATGTTATAAGTGGATCACACCAAGGTTACCTTGACCACAATAATCAAGGTAATTCATTGGACGGCAGTGTTGATGTTGAGTTGGATGTATCTACTAATGTTAATACTCAACAAAAAGTTAAAGTTTGGGATGAATCAAATCCAAGTCATCAAGGACTTTCAGATACCAGTGTTAATTTGGGATCGTACGAATGTGTCAATACCAATACTCATGAAAATATCGATATTAAAAGTGGATCAAATTTAAGACCTGATGATCGAGATGGTTTATTAGGTATCGGTGCCGATGTTGGGTCGAGCGTATCTGCTAATGTCGATACTCAGAAAAAAGTGGACGTCGGGAGTGGATCAAATTTAGTTCATAAAGAACTGTTTAATGTTGATGTAGAATCAGACAAATCTGTTATTACTAACGCTCAGAAAAACATTGGTATCGGAGAGGGATCAAAACCAAATCAAGGTGGTGTACTAGAGGTCGGTGTCAATGTTGGTTCGGGCGTATCTGCTAATGTCGATACTCAAAAAAAAGTGAACATCGGGAGCGGATTGACATCAGGCCCTGGAAGACTGGATGTCGATGTCAAGCAAGGATCAGAAAAATCTCGTAATACCAATGCTCAGAATATTGGTATCGGAGGTGGATCAAAACCAAATCAAGGTGGTTTATTGGACGTTGGTGTCAATGTTGGGAGCAAACCAAATTCAGGCCATGGAGGAATTTTTGGTCTCAATTTTGATCTAGGATTAGGCAAAGCTGGTAATACCAATGCTCAGAATATTGGTATCGGAGGTGGGTCAAAACCAAATCAAGGTGGTTTATTGGACGTTGGTGTCAATGTTGGGGGTAAACCAAATTCAGGACACGGAGGACTTGTGGATCTCAATGTTGATCTAGGATCAGACAAATCTGGTAATACCAATGCTCAGAAGAATATTGGTATTGGAGGTGGATCAAAACTGAAGCATAATAAACGAGGTGATTTGTTGGGTCTTGGGGTCAATCTAGATTTAGACGCTTTAGTTGGTGTCCATCTAGGTTGAATGTGTACAATGTTGCGGTTGATATATAGTCGTTAAAGAAGTCTCTAAAAATGTTGATGTTTTTATTTACATAAATTGTGATAATTTTTTATTCTTAAGCATAATATGTAATATAATTACATAATTAAGTATAATAAATTAGTTTTACCTAATATCAAAAAATTGCATTCAATACTCAATTAATTTATACAATAAAAAACTGTGTTAGAGATTTTTGCATAACAAGAGTCCTTGTGAATTTACTGCTATAATTTTGCCTTTATCATTAATGCTAAATTAATTGAGTTTAGCGATTCATTATAGCGATTAATAATACCAGCGTAATTCAACACAACATTACACTGAAATTATAACCCTATAGCCTATATTATTAATCCATTTACTATTCTCGTTTCCTCCCGACAAAGTGTGCCAATTTTTCACGGGAGCCTTAGTGCAAAACTCCTGTCGTAATTAGTGATTATTTGGGGATTTTTTTGTTTCGATGATGAATAAGAGAAAATCTTCTGAACACATCTCTACAGATGTAATTACTTGTTTTGTTATGTCCTTAATTACTGCTTACGTTTTGATTAGTAAATCATGGATGATGTACGTCAGCCCCAGGGTTCTAAATTTTTTAATTTCTCAATTAAACAATTACAATTAAAATGTAATTGTTAATTGAAACTTATTTCACGGAAGGTCGTGTGTTCAAACCACACTCGGGGATGTTTTTTTTTTATTCTTGTTTAACGTTAGTATATGTAAAATTAATTACTTGATATTTGCTTTTAAGAAAAACGCAGGCATAGTGTATTAAAGAGACACGCACCATGTGTACACACTTATAGCCTGGTGTTATAATAAAGAGTATATATTAATTATTGTCTATATACGATTTATTTTCACTGCCCCAGAGGATCGAGAAAATCTATTAAATTAAATTAAATTTATTCCTTAATTGAAATAAGATTCAATTAACAAATTAACAATTAAATTTAATTATTGATTGAACCGTAGTTAAATTGAGATTTAATTGAATTATTTAGAACCCTGGTCAGCCCACCTACTGCTATTCATGGGCAAAAGCTCTATTTGCTCTTGTGTTGTACTTTTATTTCAATGAGTTTGATAACAAAACCTTCTCTTGATGTAGATAAATTTTTTCGTTAAGATTATGATTTAGCTCAGTTTTCTTTCATTTATAAAATCAAGAGCTTTTCACAATACGATAACTATTGTCGACTGTACATAATTTAAAAAAAAATCTAGTCTAATTATAATAATTTTTTCTATATCATGAAGTTATTCTATTTATTCTTGAATTCAGTGTAATCTTTATATCCATTTTTTGCTCAAAAATTTGCTTCGACAGTAAAAATACTACTCATTATATCTATTCTTTAATTGTTAGTGCAATATTATCCGGTTACTCGAAGGGACTTATTGTTTAATCGCAAGCAAAAAATTTACGAGCATGAGTTTACCCGAGTTTCTTAATTACAAATGTAACAAAAAAAAAACCGCTGCAAATTCATTGGCACAAAGCTTCCTCGTCTATTGTCTTAGATGGCTTATTTATTTTCTTGATTGCTACATCTATTTTGATTCAATTGTTCATTTTATTCATAAAAACATTATCTATAAAATAATAAACTTTATACATATTTACTATAATTTTTCCAATCAAGTCGAAATCTGTCGAGGAAATCCTAAGATATAACCGATAATATGCATCATACTTATACACTAACGTACTCCCTTATCCATTCCTATTTGTTTTTATCCAAAAGATATTTTTCGTCAGTGGAGATAAGGATCTTGAAAGAAAAAAATCTAAGCCTTGTATGATCAAAATCGGTCGAGAGCTCCCTGATATATGGCTGTTAATATAAATACACAAATATACACCCACATGCACCCACATACATTTTTTTGTATCTAAATACTTTTCCGTCTTCTAACCTCAAAATAGCACTTTCACCGCTTGATTTTGGGTTATCAGACGGAAAAATAGTATTCGAAACTCGTGCGTAAAGGCT
>JAPYYV010010827.1:0-11113 GCA_030522625.1 Copidosoma aretas | reverse complement strand
CCCCCCCCCCCCCCCGCGTGTGCGTGTTCTTGTGGTTCCGTGTGCACGCGTGCGTCCGGATCTGTACGTATTAACAGCGGGCCGATCGCGCGGGCCGTTCCCGAGGCGGAGTGCGCGTACGCGGGCAGCGTCTCTCGGCGGGGAGGAGGTTTCGGGGCGATCCCGCGTCGGCAGGACCGGCTCGTCGCCGAGACGTACGTATCCGCGCGGGTTGCGTAATCCGCCGCGGATGGCTGCGGCGGCCGAGCGAGCGTCGAGCGTTTCCACCGATCGTTGGCCCGACGGCGCGCACCGTTAGGGCCGTACGCGGGGACTTTGTCGTATCGGGGCGGGGGGTTCCTCCTGCTCGAGAGTCCCGTTGGGGCGAGGTGGTGTTCTCGCGGACGGAGAAAGAGAGGAAATGCCTTGGAGATTCTTTGTTTTTTCGGCAGGATCTTGCCGCGTGGAAACGGGGATCGGGGCGTGCCGTGGTTCTACTCGGGAGCAAAAGCCTGGCGATCGAGCGGGAGTCGGCTCGGTGTCGTTCGTCCGAGGACGGTACAGTTGCAGTACTGGGGAATTTCGTACGTGCTGGCGTTGACGGTGGAGTGCGATCTGTTCCGACGGAATATCTGTAAAGAATGTCCGTGTTATGTGTGAACCAAGTGATTATCGACTCGCGCTTGAGATTGGAATTACAGTGCCTCCTGTGATACGCCTTAACGTGGGATCATCTCTTGAGTTGTCAGCTGCATGGTTTGGTTAGTGTGTAGAAAGTAGATGAGGTGAGGAGACAAGTTGATGTTGAGATACATCAAAACACCACCTTTCACAAGTCTTTTTCCAAACTGAAGAAAACTGTTTTAAAACTTTGACGAACCCATCTTCACGAGGATTCTAAAAAGTCCTCACCATCCCTTGTCCCCAAAAAGTTGTCGAGAAAGTCTCGAGACGTGCAGTATCATGGCCTCACAAACATCTTAACCCTTTCTTCGCTTGTGTTAAAATCCGCCCCGAAGTACGACGGAAATGAGAAGTCTCGGTACTTTTCGGTAGTTTTTCTTAAACAGCCCGTTCCTTCAAGAATACTCTGAAGTGAAAACAAAAATCACCGCGCTAAGGATGACAATCGAATTGTGACACGAACCGAGCTCAAATAATTTTCTCCGATGTACGTTTACTCGTATTCGCTTATTCCCTTCTTTTCAAGCACACCACCAAAAGAACAATATTATTAGCCGCGATCGACGCGAGCGCGTGCAAAAGTGCGCCTCGTCCCGACTCTACTGATAAAGCTCTTCCCACCAATTCTTGCCGATCACTGGATTAAAAAGCCAGACCGAACTCGAGTGTCTTGATCTTTCGCCAAAATAATCCCCTCCCTGTACAAACCGTCGCGCTGAGCGACCCGGTTCTCCGAGTCAGAGAAAACTCCCCCCGGCAAAACGAGGTGTGCTTTCCCATCGACTCGACGCTCATCAAAATCGGCACCACGCGCAGACGGGGCCCGAAACGAGTTCGGCGACGACGACCGGTCGATCCGCGCGCCCGCTCGAGGGAAGCCGGGGCGTACGGACGCGGCGCGCGGGCGAATCTCAGCCCCGACGGGCCCGGGGATCCGCGACAACGAGCCGCGGCCCCTTTCTTCCCTTCCGCGATCGCAGCCAGTTTCGGCGGATTTTTTTGGGCCCCAAGCGGTGGCCTCCTCCGCGGCGAACCGCGAAATTGCTGCCGGGGAGAGCTAGGCTTCTTGTCGTTGGGAGTACGCAGGGAAGCGCCGAAAGCGCGAGGAATTTCGCGAACGCATCGACAGGAGGATCCCAAAATCTCCCCCGGAGCGTGTCGCGGGTCAGTCGAAGTTGGAAAAACACATCGATAAACTGGTCGGCGATCAGCGCTCCCATTTTGCGAATCGCCCGCCCCCCCCCTCCCCCCGGGCTTTCCCGAGAAACCAAATAAAGAGTGCGCCTCCTCCCCGCCCGCGAATCCTTGTTCCCGCGTAAAATCGGATCGATCCCCACGCATGCCCCGCATCGCGGGAGAGGAACAAAAGGGACCGCCCGAGTTTTCGGGCCGGACCGCGATCGCCCCTCGCCCGGGCCACGAGCGCAGCACCGCCGAGGACACGCTGATTGGGTCGAGCTTTCCGAAAAGTCAGCCGAGCACTTTTACCGCCGTGCGGGTGCCATCGCGTTGTTTCGATTTTTTTCCGCGATGACAGTGAACAATAAGGTACAGTGGACGGGGGGGGGCTTCGATCGGTCGCAGCGGGGCCAATCGATGTCGGGCGGCGCGAGATAGCCACAGTTTTCGTTCGTGTGCGATACGAGCGCGTGCGTTGTTCCGATGTTCCGACGCGCCGGAACGGACCAACGAGCCCCCTCGATACCTGGCCGAGAGTCGCCGATGCGTCGATGGGGCGTGTACGGAGACGTCGCACGCCCGACGACGATCCGTCGACGCGATCGAGGTTACATCGCGATACGAGACGAGCATCCGCGCGGACCGCGAGAAGCAAAGGAGTACGTTTTCCAGCCCCCCAAAAAAGGCCAGGTCCCCCGACGCGCACCCGGGTTCGACGCCCGTGATGGTCCGCCAACACCCTTACCGATCCGCACCCTCGTAGACGAGCATCGACCCCCCCCCCCTCCCCGACCTACTTTCCGATCGCAGGGGCGGGGGGGGACCTCGTCTCGAACCGGGTCAGGGCCAGCTGCGGTGCGCGGGCCGGAGCGAGCGAGATCGCCTTCCGAGCTGCCCTCCCGATTCCCTTTCCCCGTCGCTGCTTTTCCGCGTCGGCGAGCGCGCCGATTCCCCGACGATGGCGCTCGAGAGGGCTGTTCGTCGAGTCTTTCTCGCGAATCGGCGGTGCAGCAGCGGCACGGCAGGTGCGTTTGCCGGGGAGCTTTTGCTGTTTCTTCTTCCCGGGGATCGAGGGAGTCGGATTTCGCGGAAACGTCGGCGCGGAGGGATCGGCCCGACTCTTTCGCTCTTCGGTCCGGACGAGGCGTTTCGAAAAATCGGAGGATGCACTCGCAAACCGGCCCTTCCGACCGGCACAAGGTCGATGCACCAGTGGTCGATCGCTCACATTCAAGGCCCAAACTTTGTTTTTAAATCCATCGTTCATTTGTATCCAAACAATCATCATTCAGCGCGTGCATGACCGTTAACGCGTATTGTCAGGATTCGTGCGGGAAAAATTAGCCCCGATTCGCGGCTCCTGGCTCTTTTCGTCCAAGAGCCTGATTTTGGCGTTCGCCCCGCACCGTCCGACAAGACCCGCGCCGAGGCCGATCTTCCGAAGCGCCACTTTGCCAACCAGGACCGTTCCCCCGCCACGGGGCAACAGCGCGGGGGGCCCAGGCAAAGATCTCGACCGTCACCCCCCGACGATGGCTCCGTTTTGGATCCCAGTGTGGAGCCCATCGTCGTTCGTCCGGCGCGAAGCGTCGAACACCGCAGTCGACTCCCCCTTCCCCCCTTTTTCGACCGCCCCCGGCCCGGGGCGTGGGGGGATGACTCATTTGCGATTCCCCGCGTGTGCGTGCGGTACCGGCGGCGTCGACGCCCCCCCGACGACGCCGCGGATTGATTTTCGTCGCGCCTTTCTTTCGGCGCTGGTGGCCCCCCGTCGCCGTGGCCGCTCGTCTTCTTCTTCCTCTTCGTCCGGGGTAAGGTGGGCAGAAGAATCCGCGGGGTCGCAGCCTCGGCGCTGCTTGCGGAGAGAAAACGTTGGGACTCGGCCTCTGGGGAAGAAGAACACGGTGCGGAGTATAATTTTTGCGATCTCACGCGTGGCACCGTCCGTCTTTTGGGATGGTTTTTCGAATGGGAAGCTGCTTTTTGGTGAGCGGCGACGATGTTCTTCCCAAGCGAGGCGCTGTGAGGGTTTTTCAAAGCTGATTTTCGCGATGTTGCTCGAGTTTCACGGTAATCAGCCCGTTTGAGCGCGGAGCAAAAAAGTGCGGGTAGTGTCGGGCTCAACTGTGGGTTCCCTATTTCAGGGTAACACGTACAGTTTATTCGCGAAGTATTACCATCGGCACGATATCGTCCGTCTCTATCTTTTGTCGAGTATGTTGAAATACAGAGTGTGTAAAAGTACCCATATCGCCTAACGACCCATCTTATCCCAATGTTCCCTGAGCTCTGCGAACGCGCTTGTTCGCCTTCGAAACGTGGATGGATTGCTTTCGATAACAATAAGGCTCTCAACTTTGCGGGGTTGTTATTTTTGCTTTCGAAAATAACACCGACTTGATTTTTCTTATACGTTGTACAGTGCATCGTACGGAATTGAAAATTTCACCCAGCAAATTGAAAAGTAGAAAGTATGATAAGGGATGTCCAGCATCAATTTGCCTGCTCGTGGATGCAAATAAAAGCTTGATGCAGCGGAGTTTTTGACATTTGGGTGATTGAATATTTCTGCACGCGTGAATCCATGGAATTGCCCATTACAGGCCGAAAAAGAAAAAGAGAACCGATTGAATCAAAGCAAAGCAACGATACAGCGGTAATTCATGTTCTTCACGCACGGGTAATTTTTCATAAATCTTAAACGGTAAAGTCAGCTGTTTGCATTCCGAGTGTAAATTACGTCAAGTTGAACAGGATCAAGTTTATAACTGCGCTCGACGAATTATTAATATCATAAGACAATCTAGATTTATTCGTTTGCTCTTTAAAAATCATACGATGAAGAAAAACAATACCATGAAAAAGAGTCGATGAAAATTCGCAAAGATGCAAATTCAGTATTTCTCAAAAACCGCGTTTAAAAAAACTTGAAAAATCCCATGTAAGTTTGTCTAATTTACATTCTGGAATCATCCCGTACGCCTAGAGACACAAGGAAAGACACAATCGTGACTCAAAACTATTTCTATAGTACCTAGAATGTTCTCCGTATTCAATGTTACTACAGTCACCTGTATCCACTTGACCAATCAGCGCATTGTCATAGCAGTCTAACAACATACATTTATGTGTATATTGTATAATAAAGTAACTAAATATGAAGACATTATTACTATATAACTTATTATTCTATTACACTTTGTAAGTATACGTTATTAAAAACTAGTCTATTTAAGTGTAAGATAAGTCTACTCACGAAACATAATCTCCTTATTTCTTACTCCGTTGTTGATCGCTTACTGCTCTGCCTAATACGTCTTCAGTCGACGAATGACTAGATCACACTGTCAGCTTGGTCAGTTGAGTGAGTCAGTGGTCAGTGGTCAGCTGAGGTTCGCACTATATACGGCGCAATGAGCTGCGCCGCTCCCCCCCATGTTTTGTTTACAGTTTCATCTAGTCATCTATCGAGTCAACACGTATCATACTGAGCTGTGAGGGATCAACAACAGAGTAAGAAATAAGGAGTTTATGTTTTGTGAGTAGACTTATCTTACACATCAAACTTAAATAGAGTTGTTTTTTTATTACGTATACGTGTATAATGTAATTATATAATATAATAAGTAATACCAATAACGCAATAATAATGTACTCATGGTAAAGTCAGTAAATTGACTAAATAATGCTGGAAATTTTTGGGCCTGGCTCTATTGTCATTTTTAGAAAATACATGATAATTTACATGGGTTATTGGGTTATTGTAAAATCGTACTCTCCCTCTTTTATGGAAATTCTGAAGCCCCAAATACGAATTTCCCGACGAAATTTAGTTAGGTAACATGATATAATCAAAATTATAAAATGCCTTGTTTATAAACATAGTTCGCAGTTTTTGTGAAATGACCTACGTACGTTATTATAAACCACTCTGTTAAAGTTTTAATTGTTGGCAATGATGTTACATTGGTTGTCAATTATCCGTCAATGCTTATTAATTTACACTGTTGAAAATCTGTTCAATCATAAACAGTTGAATTCTGTTCAGAATTGAGCAGACTGCACACGTTTTGTCCAAATTATATTTTACACGAAATCCGCGTTAAGAGTACACAAATCTTGTCTTATTTAGCCATTGCACTCATATCTTGTACACAAATTTTGTGCACGAAAGTACACAAATTTGTGTAATATTTACAAATAATACGTGTAAAATAGCGAAGTACAGAAAATGTTTAACGGTGTAGTTTTCCCGCTGTCCGACCAATCACAGCTGTGACTACTGTATGCAACCAACACTCCATATACATCGCAACTCGAGCTACAGGCAAAACAAACGCGCGCCGAGGCACATTAACGCGTTCGACCGATTGGTTTTCCGAGTCTCGCCTTGAACAAGAACGAGCACCATATAAAGCGAGCACACACGGCTCGCACTCATCCGCGATCGGTTGGAAATCAAAGGCGGAGACCGATCGGTTAGCCGTGGGTACGCGGAGGGTTTTTTTTATTCACCCGAGCCGGGGAGGGTTTTTTATGGGTTTGTAATTACAGCTCCCGCGTCTTTGAGCCAAGTTTTTATTCTTTCCGCTACCCATATCCGTCGATTGTTTTCTTTTTCTCGGTTAATCGACGGTCATCGTACGTATACTCCGCTCATTTATCGTCACTGTCGCCTCGCACGGTGGTTCGGTCGGAGTATGCTGGCCGCTCGTGGAAACTCAAATTCAGAAATGGCTGATGTCTTTTATCGATATCTAGCTCCGTCAACTGGCTCTTGTACTGAATCGACCGACTTTCCCCCGAAGTAAGCGAGTTAAATTTTCGACAGGTAATACATTTTTCAAGTCGCGTGTAGCCTTCGCGCATTCGTGTTTACTCTTCGAAACACTTGCTCTGGTCGTCTGAAACTCGACTACTCACATTGCTCGGATGTATTTAATGCGCTATTTGTACGTGTGTAGAAATTTGTACAACCGCACACTCGAAAGTTCCTCCACCACCCGCTTGGCGCAGTCCGCAACCCTTTCACCGCCGATCATTTCATTTTACGTGCCGGCGTTCATATCGAACTGTTCGATAGGAATGTGTAGGTTTCACAGGAATATGTGTATGCATTAAAAACAGATTGGCTTTGCTCGTACGTACGCAACGTTTCGGCCCCCTCTCTATTTATTCGTGAAACCCCTTTCCAGCAATACGATCCATGTTGGCACAATGATACATGCATGCGTATCGATGGGACGAAGAAGCGAATGTTGTAACTATTAGCGTGGATCGTATCATACTGTCCTCCTCGAAAGGGGTCCCGCGTACAAACAAAGGGGAACGAGATAAACGTCGCGTACGAACAGAGAAGATTCGATTATTGTTCGTATTTATTCTGCGTCATCGTTGTACATCGCTCGTCATGGACCAATCAGTAGAACGCCGATCGAACCGATCTTTATCTTTTGCGCCGCCCATCCATTCCGATGCCAAGTATCGCGATCAACCGGACTATCAAAGGTACATTTTCCTTCGCATTGCACTGTTGTGAATTCGAAAGCGCGTGAGAACAAACACTCGACTGTTTGATTTCGTCCCGCACGCCGTCCGCGGACGTTTCGGCTCGCGGCGCGCTGACAACCTGCACCGCGGCTGCGACAAAAATCACAGTACCCCGCGGGTCACGAGAAATCCCGGCCCTGCGTGCCCACCGCGATTCTCGCGCGCCCCCCCTCGCCAGTGTCGACACCCCCCCCCGGCCCGCCCCGTCCCCCCCCCCCCCGCGCGTCCCCGTTTTCGCGCGCCTCGAAAGCCCAACGCGCGCTCCCGGCTTACGCAACGACCCAATGACAACCCCCCGAAACCGGAGAAAACTTCCGCGACCTTCGCCCCCCCCCCCGCGCGCCTCGTCCTTTCCAAGCGCGACCTCGTTCTTCCGGAGCGTGCGCGAGGAAGGGTGCCGGCCGAAGCTCCGCGATCCATCCTCCGTCGTGTCCCCTCTTGTCCGCTTTTGCACACACAGACCGACGGGCGGACACGCAACAGCCCCGGGGGGGGAAAAATCGATGCGGAGATTCGCCCTCCTCCTTCTCCGGCCATTCTTCTTCCTCCTCCTCCTCCTCTCCCGGAGTCTTGCCGCCCCCGGCGCGCGGACACGCGAGTCGCGCGTGACGGATGTACAAGACCTTGCAAGCGCGGGGACGTTTTTCCGCCGAGCACTCGTATGGTCCGAGGACGGGTACTTTTCGTGCGGAGGAGTCATTGGCAGCGGGGGGGGGGGGTTGCGGCTGGGCTATTCTGCGATTCGCGTATGTTGCGGATCGATCCGGTGTGTATTTTTGTGTGGAATCGGTATGAGTTTTATGACTCGCGTGTACAGTGAAGATGAGAATAATGTGAGTGAATGTGTGAATGACAGGCGTTCTCAAGTTCGCTGCGAGTTTGCTGATTTTCGTTGCCAAAGGTTCGTCAAAAACTGTGACAGCGTCAAGCCGCACGACCTCGTCAAAGTAAACACCCGAGTTCCGATCCGATGATTTTTGAAGGCTTTGGCGGATCTTGTCAGCTGCAGTGTACGTACAGGTCGCGCGATCGGGACGCGTCTTTTTTTTTTGTCCCCTCCTCAGCGGAGCTTCCGGGTGTTGATGTGTGGATTCGCGTCGTCTTGGCTCGTTCGCTCGGCTCGAGAGGTCTTGTTTCATTTTTCGTTGGGGAGGAAGAAAAAATGTCCTCCGCTCGCTCGTTTCGATCGAGATGAGGAGAATCGGTCCGAAAGAGGGGTAAAACAAGCTGATTCTCGCACCGCAGGATCGTGGAAAAAGTGTACTGTTGCGAGGGACCGATCTGTACAGTTTCGTCCCGCATCGATTCCTCGGACCATCCATTGGAACAGGGTGTATGAAAAGCAGAAAAAAAGATTCGGGCGGCCAAGGTGCACATCCTACGTTACGGAATCCAACGGGAAGGAATACTTCGAATCACGCATCCATCCCCCCGCGAAGAAAAGGAAATCCTTGCGGAACGCCGGACTCGCCCGCAAAGGTACACCGGCGTTTTGATCGTCGTCGTCGCTCCCAACGCGTTTCCAAACCCCAACAGGAGCTCCCGCAGTATAATGATCACGCGAGAACAATATACTCCGCAGCAGCGGGCGTATCGATTCATCCGCGGAAAATTTAATTAAGCATCGGCGTAATTATTATCCCGTTGAAACATTCACCCGTGGGGGGGGGGGGAGGGGGGCGGCTGAACATGTCTACGTTCTTATTAATCCGCTTTGGAGGGGGAGGAGCCACAGCAGCGCTGCGTCCGAGCTCGCATCGGCACACTTTCCGGCCCTCGTGCGCGTCGAAAATTCTTTTTCCCTCCGACGAACGCGCGCGGTTTCGCGCTTCGTGTATCCGGAGTCTCGATCGGATCGCGCAACGATCCGGAAGATCGATGGCTCGATGGAAAGCGCTCGTGCGAACCGTCGGACCAGCTCTGATCGACGATAATGGACACTCAACGGTGGAAGTGTAATATATATATAATTTCTTCACGCTGACAAGATCCAAAATTTTCAACGCAGTCGTACGACACAGTGTTTAATTGTATTCGTCAATGCCGATGACGGGGAAAAGTTCTGATACAGCAGAGTTCATGGAATCCATCGCGCGGCCAGACTCTACGGATCCAAAGCGTACAATTTTCCACCATCGACCGGGGGACGCGATTCCGCCATACCGATTCCGCCGCATCAGCCGCGAAAAGAGACCCGAGACGGAAGGCACGGCTCGCAGTACAATACTCCCCCCACGCGCGTGCCCCGCACGAAAGCCCGGCGCGCGCTCCGACCGATCGATGGGCCGCGCCGCGTTCTCGCCGGCTCCGAGAAGCCTCGTCCGCCGCTCGCGTGTCCATCAGCGAGACCCAGAGTTCGCGCAAGTTCGCGGCGGAGCGGCGGGGCGTTTATGATGATGCACAATCCGGTTAGGGCCACGGCGGCGGCCGGAAAAGCAGGGGGCCGGCGGTGCGCGAGGGGTTCCGCGAAAAGTCGGTCGGGGGAGCGCGTGAGATTTTGTGGGGTTGCCGGGTGCTTCGGCGAATGATTCGGTTGGTCTGTGATCCGATCTCAACGATAGTATTTTGCTTGAAACCATACGTCAATCCATATCTCAGGGTATGAAAGCTTCGACTGGCAACGATTCAGCTCTACTTGACGAGGCAATTTCGGACATTGAAAGTAAATGCCCAGGGGATGCTGAAACGTCGTATCGCGGGTTTAACGCGCTTGCCGGTGCGTTGGGACTGTGAAAACTGTTGACTCGACAACCTTCTTCCCGCGTCGGTTGTTGGTACGGGAAGAAATTTCTTCGTTCGGTATGGCTGGTAAAACGGTTGGTGATCCGTTGGTTTCATTACTTTCAAAACACTGATCAGTACCATAGGGAGTAATGGATTTCACGAAAGATAGATACTTCTACCACGCGTTTTAAACGCCCAACTCATGACGTTTCGCCTAATCAAAAATAAAACGAAGAAGGATGTGGTTATTTGTAAGAATCGACTCATGAATCTTTGGAAGAATCGACTCTTTTCCTCCGTAAATTATTTAATGGTACGTGGATAAGAGCGCGCGCGAATAGAGCTTTATCATCATACTCTACTCGTTGAGTCGTAAAAGTTTGCCTTGATCAAAATGCCCTTGTTGTTCCAACTTATTCCTCGAATTCGCGATAAATAGATCACTTAGATGTAGTAGAAATCCCATCCCAAAACAATTTCATCCTTATTAATTTTAGGCATCACGTTTTCGCAGGAGTGCCTCATATTTTCTCTAGAACAAAAAATTCAATCCCACTTTGATCGTATCTTTGATTCTCCGAGCCGACCCTATGCAGTCTTAAGTTTCACGGGACGCAAAAAGAAAGGAAACATATATCTCGATTATCTGAAAAAATTTTCCCGGGCATATTTATTCCGCACCAAAACCTGCACACGCTTCACAGCCAGCCGAGTTTTATATCCTAGAGTACGTTTCACTTGCGAAAAGAAATTTTCCTCCTTCGATCGTAGTAAATTTCCAAGTACAGGCATTCAAGCTCCACGAGTCTGGAGCACGGAAAAGTAAAAAAAAAAAAATGATTTTCCATACTTTTGCATCCTGAAGCGAAACCAATCCACCTACATTCGACACCGACCCAAAGCAATCAGGACACACTCAACAGGACGAGCTTCAAGTCGCCCGCCGATTTTTCGCGGAACCGCTCCTACGTTCCACGTGCGTGCAAAAAAAAAAAAT
>JAPYYV010010826.1:0-11114 GCA_030522625.1 Copidosoma aretas | reverse complement strand
AGTGCGATGTCCAGGTGTAAGTGCACTCTGAAGACGATGTTACCTGGACATTATCTTCGGCGTGCATTCATACCTGAACATCGGACTTGATATTCAAAGATCAAAAAAGTGAAGTTTTCTGCAGCACTTCACCTAGACATCGTCTTCAGAGTGAACTTACACCTGGACATCGCACTTGATTGCTGAGAGGCCATGAATTTTCTAGGACAAAGTATCCATATACCTCGAAATTTAGGGATTCCCGTAATAAAACTTTCAAGGGTAATTATGAGTACTTTTATAGGTATTGGGGTCCCTTTCACTAAAAAATTATACTGTTATTTCTGATTTAACAAATAATTTTGATTTATGAGAATAAAATTTGGTTAATTATCTATTCACTTTCAATAACTAGAAAAACAAAAACGAAGTGATATTGTACCGTATATAGACCAAAATAACTACTGTACCTCATCTATTGGGGCCAAGTGGATAAGATGCTAGCCTTGCAACTCTGTGACGGGAGGTCGAATCCTACTCCCGGCACTTTTTTTTTTCATTTTTATATTACTGTTATTGTTGATACTTATTTAAACATCTGGTACGAGTTCTAACACATTTAAAACAATTTAAAACAATTTTTTTTTTATATAAATAAATTTATAATAAAATACGTTCCAAAACCGTTTCAGAGACATTTCAGATACCTCCCTATTACAAACCGAGGCGGACAAAAGAAGGGTTCAGAAACGTTTCAGAAACGTTTCCAGCTCTTTTAAGAAAACGTTTCAATGTTTCACAATTCACGTTTCTAAAACGTTTCAGAAACGTACGACGCTATGTGGGTTATCAATTGTAATGCAATAAACCCTCAAAAGTCCCAAAATTACGCACTGTTCCGCCATCCGATAGCGCCAATACACTTGCACATAGCGAATACGCCCAGACGTGGACATAGGCTCCCAATCGGAACTCAGGCAACACACCGGGCCGTTTCGGGTTATATTTTTCCTGAATGGTTATCGCAGCCCATATGCCTTGTCCTGGGCGAATACTGAGCAGTTATTGTTCCCACCAGCTTCAGCGCTGCTAGTAAGCAAAGCTGGAAATGCGATAGTCGGGAACAACAAAGCGGCTTTCTATAAGGAGTTATAGAGAAATTCTAAATGTATTTAAATGATAATTTTTTTAGTGGATTAACAACTATTATTCGATGACGAACATAATTTTATTTTTCAAGGACTTTATCCGATTTTTTAAGTGACAAAGACAAGTAAAGCATTGATTATTTCGTAAAAATAGGTAAGTTTATAACCTCGTACAAGCTTAAGTGTGTCCTTTATTATGAGAAAGACGTTTTTAATGCCAAATGAAAATAATTTTAAATATTTCTAAGTCATATCTTTACATACTCCGGTGCATTAGTTACTTTATCCTATCTTGAAGTTTTGATGGCCTCAAAGTAAAGCCTCTAATAGGATTGGCTCTTGACTATGACGTAGCTCACACTTGTTTGGTCGCTGCCTTCAAAGAGCGCGAATTTCAAAGATACAAAATATACTATTTCAAAAGTTCACCTTGACTACATACAAAGATGCTAAATAACTCGTATCAAATAACTTATCCAATAATAACCTCAGCCATGAAGCATTCTTGTTAATAAATAAGGAAAAATCTTACCTTGAAAAATTGTTACCATCTTGAATGAATTACACACGCTGACCCATGATTTTTACAAAAAATGTCAAAAAAAGAATTTTAGCGGGGCCTCGTAGAGTGTGATCTTTAAATAGATTGCCGGTATTTACCACATATCACAAAAAAAATTAATGATATAATCGCAATGCACAACAGATTTGTTTAGACTTCAAAGTATATATGTATATACTACAAACATTAATTTCAGTATTTAATTCGAGAAATGTTAGCAGTATAGACAATCCTCAAAAATGTATTTGGTACAGCGCAAAAAATTGGCTTAGGGCGCAATTCCAAAACAGCGCCACCATGCGAGGCACTTAAGAACAATTGGTTGTGATTATCATGGAAACAGTCCATCTATATATTTGGCTACATACATAGTCTAGTATATATAGATAGACTAATACTATGCTCTTACACTCTAACGTCAAAAGTGTAAAAATTAACGTTAGAAAGTGTGAATTAAAAATAGTACCCTCTCCTACATCGTAAAAGCATAAATTTACACCTTTACCTCGATTATTTCAGCTTTTTAAAGTTGTAAATCAAGTAAATTATACTGTTTGAAGTGTAATCTTGTGAGATTACACTTTTGAAAGGAGTGATTTTGTATAATCACTACGTTTGAACTAGCACTACCAGTTTAAAAATTGATTTAATCAATATAAAAGTGTAAAAATTAACATTTATACTTTTGACAAAAGAAAAATTCAAAATTCGCACTTTTAAGCCGATTTCTCTTTTTAAACAAGTATAAATTAGGAATCACTAGTTTTAACAATATCATTTATCATGTATGTATTTCAAAAGTGTAATAGTATAATTTCTCTCTTTCGAATAGAGAGAAAGCACTACACTTTTCAACAGCGTAAATCAAATATTTCTTCTTTTCAAAAGGGCAAATATGCCAACATGCCGGGGTAAAAGCATATAACAACAACGTTCTTTTGACATAAAAATACTTTGCTCCCATGCTATTATTCAAGATTGGTACGTGAATCATTGTATTATTGTAAAATAAGTTTAGTGTTTTATAAAATTTAAAGTGTAGTTTCTTGTGCATTTTCGAAAAAAAACGTAAGTCATTAATACTATTATTACATTGCAGCGATATCTACGAATATCGGGTAATGGATTGATATTTTTCCTACCTCGGGCAGTTTTGCAACCCTTGTACACCCACGGTAAAAAAACAGCGTTCGCCAGTCATGTGCATCCGACCAGGGGGGGTCCCAACAGTCCCGCGGGCGTTGCTTCTCAAGCGCCCTCGGGCGCAGGGACCGCCCTGGAGAGATACACATTTATGACGAAAACTACTATTATTGTTAAGGTCATTGAGTGTGGTTTCCTGGCTCAGGGAGATTTTTAGTTTAAGTGTCACAATTCAGCGGCAACTTAGCGGCAAATCCTCTCCATAAAGCCATATTCCTAACTGATTCGGAGAGATCACTTGCGATTGCACTAGCTTGATATCAAGCTGGCACATCCGTGCGTATTTGGCGATAGAAGGGCCCTACAAATTTACCTTTAGAAATATGGTTATAACTTCGTTTCGGTAACACGCACGCTTACAGGTAAACTTTTTACTAAATTTAATATGTAAAATAACAAATCCCTTTGATTTTTAATAAATTCTAGAGATATTGTTTTGTATTGAAGCAAAAAGAAATAGAACAGCGCCTAGTAAAACTTAAAAGTCACTGCGGTACACTTTCGAGCCTAATACTAATAAGCCCTAAATAACTTTTGCTTCAAAAGTTGTGTTAAATATTTGTAGCACAATACTTTAAATCTCTATAATTATATTAGTTCATTTTATTCATGAACATTGTATAAATTGATCAGTAACACTTATTTTCAAAATTCAGTGGTATTACTCATATGCGTGCAAACGTAGATAATCAAATTGATCTCATGAAAATTCGCTTAAAGTTCAAACAAATATAGTCAATACTTGAAATAAGTTCACTGATTCATCAGATAATTGTTATTTATTTACTACTGATAATGATTCTATTTTGTATGTATGGCTAATATTGATACATTTGCGATCATTGTGTTTACATATATAGTTATGAGCATGTTTTTTGGATTTTTTTGAGCATCTCAGAATCGATTATGGATATAAGTTCATTATAAGATATCGTTGTGAAATTCTTACTAAACATTTATATATTAAATATTTTTTTTAAATTATTTTTTTATTTCCGATATGAATTTTTATATACTTCTACATTTCCTTTTCTTGTTTCATGACTATTGAAAATGTACATCCTCTTAAATCAATAATAATTTTATTTTGAATAGAATTAAATACGTGATTGGTTAAACATTCTTTAACACGTACGAATTTATTTTCTATCGACAAAATATTATATTTTATAACGTACAACATATCATTGAACTTTAGATCTTCATTCTCTAGTGCCTTATTTACCTACATAAATACATTATACATTTACAAAATCATCTCCCTCCTGCGTATCTCTTTATTATTCTTTAATTCTATATTTCTGACTGATATGATTATTATTATTTAATTTCCTTTTTTTTCCTCGTAACATATCAATATGTGCTTCATAACTTTTTTTTTTTTTTTTCATTGCAAAACTAAAACTTTAAAACTTACTTATATGTTCTTCTTTTTGCTACATTTTCTCTTTCTTTTGTATTCTTTTTTTTTATATTCAAGGGATGATAGAGTTGTCAATTACTATATAGTTTCTCTGCATTTCCTGATTGACGAAAGTCTTACTTTACTTTGTAAAATTACCTTTGATTTTCTCAAGTTTATTTTCCTTCGTTGCTCTTTTCATAAGTCCTAATGTTTTTGACACCCCCTATTTTTTAATATGCTATCTCTTTTTTGCCTATTTTGTATGATTTATTGGTTTAGTCTTCGTTAATTCTTCTGTTGAGCATTAATTAGGCAACTCGCTCTTGTCTATTTTTGTTATTCGCAATAAGTACATTTCTTTCTTTTTTCTTATGCTTTTTTCTAGGCTAACCCTACTTGCCTCTATTTATCATATATATCCTGATGTTTTAGCTTTAAACTCAACATGTTATTTGTAAGTCTAAATCTATTTTTTCTTCTTATTCTTCTCTTTTCAACTCCCTAATCTATGCGTACCATGCTCGACTTTAATCTCTATATCCTTGTGTCTTTGCATTTAAAGACAACTTCATATTTTGAATCCCCGTTGTATCTTTTATACACATTTTTTTTGTCCCTTTCATACACAAGTCTTCGCTACGTATATGCAATATAATTTTATCATTTAATCCATGAAAAATAATCTTTGATTCAAACTGTCTACTTCATCTCTCTTGTATAAGTCTAGTACTTCTTTGACTGTCCTTTGCTCCCAACCTGTCGTTTGTTTGTTTCTGTGCCGGGAAAATTTTTTGTTGAGAACCACACTTCTTGGACCATGTCCTAGTTTTACCCTCCCATTGCATCCAGTTCAAATTCAAACAGATCTATTTTTATTATTTTTTTCTATAAATTAACATTTTTTTTTTCTTTTTCTTTCCAGTATATTTTTTGTACTTTATTTATCTAAGTCTTTCTGCATATGTTTTCCGTCTTTAATACGCTAGGTGCCTGACACAACGTCATTAGATAATTTGAGACAGTTAATTTTGAGTTTGCCTACTGCTACACCTCCTGTATTATTTTAGATCCACTTATCGCCTGCTTTTTAGATAAATAAACTTTAATGTACCAGGCTTTATAGGCACCCTCGCCTATTCTCTTTCATACTTTTGAATAAATTTTTCATTCCCTGGCAGTAATTACCTGTTTTTTTTTTTCTATATTATTAGATTTTTTTAACGTATTTGTCATTTTTATACTTATTTCTCTTGAATTAATTTTTACCCGGAATATTCCTCTATTAATGTTATCAAATTCTATTTTAAAGTCTACAAACACAGCATATAATTTATTGACGGCTTTTTCTAGTTTACTTTCAATTGAATTATTTAGTACAAAAATATGGTATCTTGTTCATCCTTCATTTCTGATAGCAGCCTAACTCTCATTTATCATTTTTTACTTCTCTACTGATTTTTCTACTTTTTTAGCGATTATAATTTCTTAAATCTTGTATGTTGCATTTTTAAGTCACTTCTCTGTAGCGTAAAGTACTTCTACTTCTTCCTTTCCTTGTGAATTTGATAGATTCATGCTATCGCCCACGCTTTAATAATATTTGTGTCAGTCTATAAGCTATAAAGTTTTTTTTTTAATTAATCGTCTAAATTATTTGTAGATTCTTGAAACAGTTTTCCGTAATTCTTTCTTCTCCTGTGTCTTTTCTGTTTTTTATTTTCCCAAAGACATTTTTTTTTCAATGATGTATATATTCTTGTAAAGAATTACCCTATAGTACTCCATAGCGCAAGGCTATTCTTAGCATAAAGAATGCCGAGAGAAGCTTTGAAACTTGCAAGAGTAGTATTTTGCGTGTAGCCACTTGAATGCGTCAGTAGAATAGCTTGTCTTATCGCTACTTCCAGAATTTTCTCAAGATTTATGATGATACATATAAAATCTATGTCTCTAAGATCCAAATAATACTTTTCGTTTCAATCTATAGGATTCTTTTCACGGCCTCCATACTTATAATCATAAAGTTTTGGTGTACGATTATGAACATCCGTTATTCTATTTATTATTATCATCTGCTACATAATTAATTTTCATAAAAGTTTGTTTTCCATATAGGTATTTGTATACTTATAAGAAAGTAATAGTTTTGTCAAAATTTATTACGAAAGGAAAAACTTGTTTGTTGGGGAGCGGGGGCAGGTTGGGGGAGAGTCTGGCAGCGAGCCGAGGGGGAGCTGCGGCGGAGCGGAGGGGGTGGGGGTTAGCTCAAATTATTTGAGTTCATATTGCACGGTAAAAAAAAACGAATTTTACCTTATTAAAGAGTGGAACGGGGGGAGCTAGGCCTTACCCTAAATCCATACAAGTATATAATATAGGAAAATATTTACTACCATGGGCAGTGAACGCACGAGCATGCATAGACGCCTTAAATGTTGACTGCAATAAAACGTTGTGCTACTTAACTTATTTACATTCCATTTGTTTATATTGGTAGTTACTGGGTTAGAGTTTTTGTTTGTGTTTGTTTTTATGTCTATTTAAGGCTCTAAAAATCGGCAAAATCGCCTTTTTTTTGGTTAAGAACTATTTACTCGAATACAGTTAACAAAAAATGACCGGAAACCTTTTTTGATTCAAGACATTCTTCACTTTTGTTCCTTAAGTGTGTAATATCACATCCAGATGTCAGTTTAAGGAGGTTCGTCCGCCAAGTCAAAATAATACGAATTAATAAAAATTTGTCAGAATCTATTCATAGCTGATTAGAAATGTGCTTAAATTTCAGATTGATTCATAACACTGTTTTTGAGAAAATCAGAAGTGTAAGTTCCGTTTTTTAAATAGGTTCTTATGAGAGACGTGAAAATTTTTACAGCAAAAGTTCTGTATCTTTTTCTACAGCTATAATAATTGAATAAAAAACTTACAAAATCAAAGCTTATCTAATAACGAAACCATCAACATCAAAAACAGCGAATTATACGATGTAGTTTCGGAGATATTTACTCAAACATAAGCGAAGTTGCGAGGCGTCCTGTACCTAATGCATGTGAAAGACGAGGACGAACTGGCAGCTCATTTTTTCACGTGGCATAATGCTTTCCAGTCACTTCTTGGAGCCATTCTACTCAAAATTATGACTTGGAATTTGGTGTAGTTCTTCATGAGACCCTGTACTTTAAAGTAATGTCAATAAAACTTGTGTTCTCGATATATCATGACACACTTTTATCAATAGAAGGTTAAATTGACTTTGCTATTTACTCTATATTTTTCATCTCGTAAATAAGAAGTATTTACTCTGTTTGTCTTTAACTACAGGAAACTATATACCTTAAAGTATATTATCTTGTAAATTAGAAGTATTTATTCTGTTTAGCTTTAACCATAGGAAACTATATATTTTAAAGTATATTATTCAATTGTTTCAAAACATATTGATATTTTCTCGAGTACTGGCCAGTTAAACACAAATCAATTATATAATCATGAAAGTAAACGAACCTCCTTAAGCTGTCGACGACGCACGGCACAGTGCCCTTACATACGTGTAATTTTGGCTTCTGGATTTTCCAAATTAAAAGAATATATAGGTAAATATTTTATGTACCTACATTTTAAGTTTTTTAAATTTATTAGGTATCTTCTCCGCTATACATAGGCTTTTTAAAAAGACCCCATCAATAGGTGCCTTTTCCATAAAAGTACCTATAGTTTATCTAATGTAACGTATTTTTCGTTATTGTCGAACTCCATTTTCAGCCTAAGAGATTATAACACCCCGTTATACACATGTATAGTTTCAATCTTATTGTTACATAATATTTATATGGCGCGGTCCCAAGTATATAATGGTCTAGTGGACTATACTTTCGGTTGAGAATCTATTAATGTAGACTTAATATCTTCAAAATATTAAAAAAATTTTGTCAATATTGTTTTCGAAAATGTAGTCAATGACCTTGTAACTATGCACACTAAAAGAAGAAAAAGAAAAATGATTCAATATAAAAATATTATTTTAATATATATTATAAAATTATATGTATGATGAGTAATCATTTATATAAACATGTACTAATATGTTTGCGGAGTAATAGAAATTGTTTAGAAAAAAAATTATGGTAAGTAAAAATATCAATTGAAATGTTAGAGATAAGGAGCATTTTAATTTATAAGAGTTCTTTTGAATTTAAACTTTATATTTTCAATCGAATTACTAAAAAAGTATTAAGCCAAAATTGACGTTTAGAAGGAAATACATATAATTAAAAATTTTCCTAAAAATGAGTGAAATCTAATGGAACTCAAGCTTTGAAACAAGTAAGAAAATTTAAGGCCTGTTTATTTGTAATTAGTTAGATTCACAACAATTCTTTGGTTAGCTTGAATATGCTGAAATAATTGTTGCAGTTCATGAAGAGTGTCATTCAGTTAAAACATAATTTTGTAACAATAATTCACGCATATTCAAGCTTGGCAAAATATTTTTGTGTATCTTACTTCTTTTTTAGTGAAAAATTAAGAAAAAAATCATTTACAAGATTGAAACTGGCATTACATTTTTAAACTTTTTTGAAGGATGATTTTGATAAGATACTATATATTGCCTCCATCCCAAGCATTCTTAAACTTTTCTGTTTATATATTTCTATGTATTACTTAATGTTTTTCAGAAATCACTATTCGTTACTTTAGCAATAATAATTTTTTTATCACTGCACGCAGAAACTTATTACAAGCTAATCTTTCCATCAATTTACATTCTCTCTTCTTTACATTTGTAAGAAAATATTCTCTATTAACCCAAAAAAATCTTTCTTTTTTTTCTAGGACCTGATATATGTGGTCCAGGAACAAAAAAAGTTCATGTCATTTACAACTACAAAGGAAAAAATCATTCCATTAAAAAAGATATACGTTGCAAAGATGACATATACACACATTTATATACTCTTATCATAAGGCCAGATCAAACGTATGAGGTAAATATGTTCTATTTTGTTATTATCTTAAGTACTTACTCTAAATTGACACATATTTGATCGAATTTTATGTTAATATTTGATAGAACCAGATTTTCTGACAATTTAATTCCAGCTCACAGAAAAATTTTTCGTAAGATGATAAGCATCCAAATCGATGACAATAAAATGAGACATTAAAAAATCTCAGCAAAAGTTCTAAAATATGAGAAAAACAGTATAAACAGGTTTTATGCGTCAAAAACGAAAACAATTTTAAGTATTATATTCGCAATAAAAGGACGCAAAAAATGAGCCTTGGTTGAATCCAATAGGCGAAGTGGTTTTCTCGGAAATTGCAAATAACCTATTTAGATAAATTTATTGCTGACGTTCACATAAAAACAAAGGGCTAAAATTTAGTGGTGTTGTGAATCTAGTGTCCACTTAAATTCATACTGTACTGTAGCACGATCGATTACAAAGGTTTTGGAAAACCGCTGGTCCATGCAAAAAAAGTACTTAAGCAAAATGGCTCTTGAATAGTTATTTACACGGTACCATACTATTTTACAAACGAAATCAGACTCTTGAATAGTTCATTCGCAACGTCTCAAATTAGCCACCCTTTGAGTTCTTCAATGAATGCTTAAACATTGATGTCATCATTGGTATTATTCGTACTTCACTATTTGCTTACGTAGAGTGGGTAGAGGGGCCAACCGTAATTCGTCGCTCTCCACCCTCCACCACACGCACTGCATAGTTAAATACGAAAATACCTATTTCACAACAATATGTAAGCAACGTTCAAACAACTCGAAAGACTGGCCATTCAGTGCGTTGTATATAATCTATTTAAGTATCTCATTTCGTTCGAAAAATAGCTTGGCATTGTGTAAATAACTTTTTATATGAATTTTTTAAACATAAATTTTGCTATTTCCGATGAAACCACTCAACCGATTAAGTTCATCCAGGGCTTATTTTTTGCGTATTCTTATTGTGCATCTATTTTTTTCAGTTATTCAAGTTTTCGTTTCCGACGCTAAAAACATGATTTTACCCTCTTCACCCTTTTTGGGCCTTTGAGACATTTTTCATTGTTTAATTTTATCGCCATACTAATAATTTTGGGAAAAAAAGTTCGCTTCTTGTTTAAAATTCTGACGAATCTACTGACATTTCGAGCCAGTTTTATCAGTCTGTATTGTCAGACTCATTTATTTTGTATAATGATCATTTGTACTTATACATTTCTCTCTTTCCCTTTCTCTCTTTGCTCCAAAGTAAGAAATTCTGATGCTAGATGGCACTATTAATTGTTTGCAGTACAGCGATTAAAGAAAACAGCGGTCAAAATTTGGTGTCAACTGCGTTTAATAAATAAAATAATATATACATGTATCCATCCATCCATAAACACACACACACACACACAGTCACACACACCCACACACACCCACACACACACACACACACACACACACACACACACACACACACATATATATATATATATATATATATTCCTATATTATATAGTTGTATGGTTCTGGGGTGAGCACTGGCTCTCCCCCAGCTCCCCCCCAAATTACGTAGTTATTTGCTTGTTTTTCCGTGATTTTTGCTTTGGGTCAGCTCCCCCCCGCTCCCCCCCACTCCCCCCAGCCCCACCGACTCCCCCCACCTCCCCCCTATTATTATATTATAATTTACCGATTAAATTACTTAGTTTAAAAGGTAAAATTACTTTTTGTAATAAAAAACTTTTTAATTATAAATGTCTGGAGTATCAGTTAAGTCCGGAAAATCATTATAGGGTAGAACTCTGATTAATTTTCAATAAT
>JAPYYV010010825.1:0-11114 GCA_030522625.1 Copidosoma aretas | reverse complement strand
TTAAATCAATGACATTATTATTAATGAAATGAGAATTTATACCAGGTAACCCAGAGCATTGACTTACCTCGTGTTAAAATTAATGACATATTTTTAATCACATAAGGCCTAAAACCGGGCGACCCAGAAAGCTAATTTTTCTCGCGTTTCAATTAACAACATTAGAATTAATAACATAAGAACTAATACTAAGACCCCCAGAGCAATGACCCATCTCGCGTTTAATTTAATGACATTATTATTAATAAAATAAGTATTTATACCAATTAACCTAAAGTGCTGACTTTCCTTGCGATTAAATTATTTACATTATAATTAATAACATGAAAAATTATACCAGGTAACTCAGAGTACTGACTTCCCTCGCGTTTAATTTGATGCCGTATTCGAAATACCATAAAAACATAGACAAATTAACCCAGACCGATCAATTTTCCCGCGTTTTGATAAATAACATTATTAATAATAGCATGAGAACTGATACCAAGTGACCCAGAGGACTAAGTTTTCTCGCGTGATGATTAATAATATTCTAATTATTAACAGAAGAACTAATACCGAGTGACCAAAAGCGTTGACATTTCTTGCGTTGTAATGGATAAAAATATTATTTACATGAAAACTTATACCAAATAACCCAGAGTGCTGACTCTCCTTGCGTTTCAATTAATAAAAATGTTATTAATAGCATGAGAACTAATACCAGGTAACCTGGAGCACTGACTTACCTCGCGTTCTAATTCATGACATATTTGTAATAACATACGGCGTAAAACCAAGTGACCCAGAAAGTTGACTTTTCTCGAGTTTCAATTAATAACATTATAATTATTTTCATGAGAACTAATACTTAGAGCCCCAGAGCGCTGATCGTTCTCGCATTTAAAATAAAGACATTATTATCAATCTAATAGGAATTCATACCAGAAAACCCAGGGTGCTGACTCTCCTCACGTTATAAATATTTTCATTATAATTAATTAAATATAAAGTAAAACCGGGTGACCCAAAGCGATGACAATCCTTGCGTTATTATTATAGACATTATTAATAATAATTCAAGAACTAATACCAAGAAACCCACAGCGCTGACTTTTCGCGCATCTAAATTAAAACATTATAATTAATAACATGAGAACTAAACCCGAGTGACTAAGAGCGTTGACATTCCTTGCGTTTTAATTAATGAAAATATTATTAACATAAGAACTAATACCAAGTAAACAAGAGCGCTGACTTTCCTCGTGTTTATATTTTTCATATTATTAATAATAAAATAAGAACTCAATCAAGGCTACCCAGTGCGCTGACGATTATCGCGTTTTGATTAATAATATTCTTATTAATAACATAAGAACTAATACGAAGCGACCAAGAGAGCTGACTTTTCTCCCTTTCAAATTATTGACATTATTATTAGTAACATAAGATCTAAAACCAGGGTACCAAGAGTGCTGACATTCCTCGCGTTTTAATTAATGTCATTATTAGGAACAAAAGAACTCATACCAGGTAACCCAGAGTGCTGACATTCCTCGAGTTATATCTATTTACATTATGATTAATAACATGAAAACAAATACTAAGTAACCCAGAGCACTGATTTTTTTTGCGTTTAAATTAATGACATTATTATTAATAATATAAGAACTATAACCAGGTTACCTAGATCGCTGATATTCCTCGCGTTTTAATAAATGAAAAAATTATTTAAATAAGAACTAATACCAATTAACCCAGAGCGCTGACTTACCTGCCGTTTTGCGTTAAATTATTGACATTATTATTATTAACATAGGAACTAAAACCAGGCTACCCAAAGCACTAATATTCCTCGCGTTTTAATGAAAGAGAATATTATTTCCATAAGAACTAATACCAAGTAACCCAGAGCGCTGACTTACCTTGCGTTTCAATTATGGACATTATTATTAAAACATAAGAACTTATACCAATAAATCACAGCGCTTACTTTCCTCGCGTTTTAATTGATAACATTATAATTAATAACATAAGAACTAATATCAAGTATTTATGAGCGTCGACATTTCTTGCGTTTTAATTAATAAAAATATTATCAACATAAGTACTAATACCAAGTAACCCAGAGCGCAAAGTTGCCTTGCTCTTTAATTAATGACATTACTGATAACATATGAACTAAAACCAGGTTACCCAGGTCGTTAATATTTTTTGCGTTTTCTTTAATGACATATTTGTAATAACATAAGAATATAGACCAGTGAACCCTGATCGCTCAATTTTCTCGCGATTTAATCAATAAAATTAATATTAATAACATGAGAACTGAAACCAAGTTCCCCAGAGCACTGAATTTCCTTGCCTTGTAATTATTCCCAATATTACTAATAAAATAAGAACTAAATCAAGGCGACCCAGAGCGCTAAAGATCTCCACGTTTTAATTAATAACATTTTGATTAATAACAGAAGAATTAAGATCATGTGATCCAAAGCGCTAACTTTACTTGCGTTTTAATAATATACATTACAAACAATAACATAAGAACTAAAACCAGGTGACCCAGAGCGCTGACATTCCTGGTATTTTAATCGATAACATTTTGATCAATAACATAAGAACTAAAACCAGGTGACCCAGGGCGCTGACTCTCCTTGAGTTTTAAATAATAAATATATTATAATTAACATAAAAACTAATCACAGGTAACCTAGAGCACTGACTTACCTCGCGGTCAAATTCATGACATATTTGTAATATCATAAAACCTAAAACCAGGCGACCTAAAAAGCTTGATTTACTTGCGTTTTAATTAATAACATTATAATTCATAACATAAGAACTAGTACTGAGCACCTCAGAGCGACCTTTCTCGCAATTAAATTAATAACATTATTATAAATACAATGAGAATTAACACCATGTAACCAAGAGTGCTGACTATCCTCACGTTATAATTATGTACATTGTGATTGATACTATAACAACTAAAACCAGGTGAAACAGAGCACTGACCAACCTCGCGTTTTAATTATTGACATTATAATTAATAACTAAAGAGCTAATACAACTAACCTAGAACTCTGAGATTCCTTTCGTTTTAATTAATGACATTATTGTAATAAAAAAGAACTAATCCCAAGAAACCCAGAGCGCTGACTTACCTTGCGTTTTAATTATTTACATTATTATTAATAACTTAAGAACTAATACCAAGAAACCCACAGCCATGACTTTTTTTGCTTTTTGATCGATATTATTATAATTAACAACATTAGGACTAATACGAGTGTTCAAAAGCATTGACATTCCTAGCGTTTTAATTAATGTATACATTATTAAAATAAGAACTAATACCAAATAACCCAAAGCGCTGACTTACCCTGCGTTTTGTGTTTTAATTTTTGACATTATTATAAATAACATACGAACCAATACCAGGTAAATCAGAGTGCTGACTTAACTCGCGTTTTAATTAATAACATCATTATAAATAAAATAAGAACTAGTATCAAGTGCTCCAGAGCACTGACTTTCCTCGCTTTTTAATTATTTACATTGTTAATAATAATATAAGAACTAAATAAAGGCGACCCAGAGCGCTGACAATCCTCGCGTTTTAATAAATAAAATTTTGATCAGTAACATAAGAACTAATTTTAGGTGACCTAGAGCGCTGACATTCCTTGCGTTTTAAATGAGGACATAATTTTGATTAACTTAAGAACTAATACCAAAAAACGCATATAGCTGACTTTCCTTGCGTTTTAATTGATAACATCATAATTAATATCATAAGAACTAATATCTAGTGTTTAAGAGCGTTGGCATTCCTTGCGTTTCAATTAATAAAAATATTATTAACATAATAACTAAAACCAATTACCCCAGAGCACTTAGTTTCCATGCATTGTAATTATTTACAATATTACTAATAACATAAGAACCAAAACAAGGCGACCTAGAGCGCTAAAGATCTCCGGGTTTTAATTAATAAGATTTTAATTAATAACAGAAGAATTAAGACCATGTGACCAAGAGCGCTAACTTTCCTTGCGTTTTAATGATGTACATCATAATCAATAACATAAAAGATAAACCAGGTGACCCAGAGCACTGACATTCCTGGTATTTTAATTAATGACATTATCATGAACATTAGAACTAATACCAGATAACCCAGAGTGCTAACTTCCATCGCTTTTGATGATATACATAATAATCAATAACATAAAAGCGAAAAACTAGGTGAATCAGAGCGTTGACATTTCTTGCGTTTTAATTATTAGAAATATTAGTAACATAAGAACTGATACCAAGTAATTCAGAGCGCTAAGTTTATTTGCGTGTTAATTAATAACATTATTACTAATAACATAAGAACTTATCCCAGGTGACCCAGAGCACGGACTTACCTCGCGTTTGATTTAATGACAAATTTGTAATTACATAAGAAAATAGACCTGTTAAAACAGACTGATCAATTTTCTCACGCTTTAATTAATAACATTAATTTTAGTAACATTAGCACTAATACCAAGTGACCCAGAGCACTGACTTTCCTCGCGTGCTTATTATTTACATTATAGATAATAACATAAGAACTAAATCAAGGCGACCCAGAGCGCTGACGATCCTCGCGTTTTAATTAATAAAATTTTGATCAATAACATAAAAACTAAAACCGAGTGACCAAGAGCATTGACATTCTTTGCGTTTTAATTAATGAAAATATTATCAACATAAGAAATGATACCAAGTAACCTATTGCGCTGAGTTTCCTTGCGTGTTAATCAATGACATTATTACTAATAACATAATAACTAATACCAGATAACCCAGAGTGCTTAATTTTATCAAGAATAAATTATTTACATTATAATTAATGACTTAAGAACTTATACCATGTGACCCAGAGCACTGACTTACCTCGCGTTTAATTTAATGACATATTTGTAATAACATATGAACATAGACCAGTTAACCCAGACCGATCAATTTTCTTGCGTTTAAAGAAATAAAAAAATTATTAACATAAGAACTTATCCGAAGTAACCTGAAGCGCTGACTTACCTTGCGTTTAGCGTTTGAATTATTGACATTATTATTTATAACATAAGAACTGAAACCAGGTAACCCAGAGCGCTAATATTCCTCGCGTTTCTACCAATAAAAATATCATTTACAAAAGAACTAATACCAAGTAATCAGAAGCGCTGAGTTTCCTTGCGTGTTTATTATTGACATTATTACTAATAAAATAAGAACATATACCGGGTGACCCAGAGCACTGACTTACCTCGCGTTATATTTGATGACATATTTGTAATAACATATGAACATAAACCAGTTAACCCAGATCGATCAATTTTCTCGCGTTTGAATCAATAACATTATTATGAATAACATAAGAACTATTACCAAGTGACCCAGAGCACTGACTTTTCACGCGTTTAAATTATTTACATTATTAATAATAACGTAAGAAGTCAATCAAGTAACATAGAGCCCTGACGATCCTCGCGTTTTGATGAATAACATTTTAATCAATAACATAAGAACTAAAAACCAGGGACCCAGAGCACTGTCTTTTCTCGCGTTTTAATTAATGACATTATAATTAATAACCTAAGAACAAATACTAAGTGACAAAGAGCACTGACTTTTCACGCGTTTAAATCAATGACATTATTATTAATAACATAAAAACTAATACCAGGTAACCCAGAGCACTGACTTACCTTGCGTTCGAATTCATGACATATTTGTAGTAACATAAGGCCTAAAACCAGGTGACTCAGAAAGTTAACTTTTCTCGAGTTTCAATTAATAACATTATAATTATTAACATAGGAACTAATACTTAGCGCCCCAGAGCGCTGACCTGTCTCGCGTTTAAATTAATGACATTATTATTAATCGAATAGGAATTTATACCAGGAAACCTAGAGTGCTGACATTCCTCGCGTTTGAATTGATAACATAATAATTAATAACATGAAAACTAATACCGAGTGACCAAGAGCGTTGACATTCCTTGCGTTTTAATAAATGAAAATATTATTAACATAAGAACTAATACTAAGTAAACTAGCGCTCCGAGTTTTCTTGCGTGTTAGTTAATAACCTAATCACTAATAACATAAGAACTTATACCGGGTGACCCAGAGCACTGACTTACCTCGCGTTTTAATTAATGACATGTGTAATAACATATGGCCTGAAACAAGGCGATCCAGAAAGCTCACATTTCTTGCGTTTGAATTGATGACATTATAATTAATAACATAAGAACTAATACTAAGACCTCCAGAGCGCTGACCCTTTTTGCGTTTAATTTAATGATATTATTATTAATAAAATGATTATGTATACCAGGTAACCTAAAGTGCTGACTTACCTTGCGATTAAATTATTTACATTATAATTAATAGCATAAGATCTTATACCAATTCGCCCGGAGCACTGACTTTCCTCGCGTTTTGATTATTTATATTATTGATGGTAAAATAAGAACTCAATCAAGGCGACCCAGAGCGCTGACATTTATCGCGTTTAAATTAATGACAATATCATTAACATAAGAACTAATACCGTGTAATCAAAAGTGCTAAAGTTTCTCGGGTTATAATGATATACTCTATAATTAATAACATAAGAACTGACACCATGTGACCCAGAGCGCTGATATTTCTTGCGTTTTAAATAATGACATAATCATTAATAACATAAGAACACATACCAAGAAACCCATGGAGCTGACATTCCTCGCGTTTTTATTAATAACATTATAATTAATAACATGAGAACTAACACCAAGTGTTTAAATGCGATGACATTCCTCCGTAAATTAATAAAAATATTATTAACGTAAGAACTAATACCAAGTAACCAGGAGCGCTGACTTTCCTTGCGTTTTAATTATTGACATTAATATTAGCAACATGAGATTTGATACCAAAAACCCCAAAGCGCTGACTTTCCTTGCGTTTTAATTGATAACATTATAATTAACAACAGAAGAACAAATACCGAGTGACTAAAAGCGTTGACATTTCTTGCGATTTAATAGATGAATATATTTTCAACATAAGAACTTATACCAAATAACCCAGAGCGCTGACTTTCATTGCGTTTGAATTGATAACATTATAATTAATAACATGAAAACTGATACCGAGTGACCAAAAGCGTTGACATTCCTTGCGTTTTAATTAATAAAAATATTATTAACATAATAACTCATACCAAGTAAACTAAAGCGCTGACTTACCTTGCGTTTTAATTATTGACATTATTACTAATAACATAAGAACTAATACCAGGTAACCCAGAGTGCTTGATCTCTTCGCAAACAAATTATTTACATTATAATTAATAACATAAGAACTTATACCAGGTGACCCAGAGCACTTACTTGCATCGCGTTTTAAATAACGACATTTTAATTAATAACAGAAGAATTAAGACCAAGTGACCCAGAGCACTAACTTTCCTTGCGTTTTAATGATATACATCATAATCAATAATATAAGAACTAAAACTGGGTGACCCAGAGCGCTGACATTCCTCGCGTTTTAATTAATGAAATCATTAGAAACAAAAGAACTGATACCAGATAACCCAAAAGGCAGCCTTTCTCGCGTTTTAATGATATACATTTTAATCAATAACATAAGAGCGAGAAACCAGGTGACTTAGAGCGTTAATATACCTTGCGTTTTAATTATTTAAAATATTATTAACATAAGAACTAATACCAAGTGATCCAGAGCGATGAGTTTCCTAGTGTGTTAATTAATGACATTATTACTTGTGTGATAATAACTCATACCCAGTGACCCGGAGCACTGACTTTCCTCGCGGATAAATTATTTACATTATAATTAATAACATAAGAACCTATTCCGGGTGACCCAGAGAACTGACTATCCTTGCATTTAATTTGATGACATATTTGTAATAACATAAGGCCTAAAACCAGGCGACCCAGAAAGCTGATTTTTTTCGCGTTTCAATTACAAACATTATAATTAATAACATCATAACTAATACTGAGCGCCCCAGAGCGCTGGCTTTTCTGGCATTAAAATTAATTACATAATTATTAACAAAATAAGAATTTATACCAGGTAACTAGTGGTGCTGACTCATTTCGCGTTATAATTATTTACATTATTAATGATAACATAAGAACTAAAACCAGATAACCCAGAGCACTGACATTTCTCGCGTTTCAACTGATATCATTATCATTTAAAACATAAAAACTAATACCAAGTGACCCAGAGCCTTGACTTTTCTCGCGTTTTAATGAATAACATTATTATTAATAACATAGTAACTATAACCAGGTTACCCAGAGCGCTGATATTTCTCGAGTTTTAATACACAAAAAAATTAATTACATAAGAACTAACACCAAGTAACCCAGAGCGCTGAATTACCTTGCGTTTTAATTATTGACATTATTACTAATAACATAAGAACTAATACCAGGTAACCCAGAGTGCTGACTTTCGTAGCGATTTAATTGATAACATTAAAATCAACATCATTAGAACTAGTATGTGTGCTGAAGAGCGTTGACGTTTCTTGCGTTTTGATTATTAAAAATATTATTCACATAAGAACTATCACCAGGTAACCAAGAGTGCTGACTTTCCTTGAGTTTTAATTGTTTACATTATAATTAATACCTTAAGAACTGAAACCAGGTGACTCAAAGCAATGACATTTCTTGCGTTGTAATTAATGACATTTTTAATAATAACATAAGAACTAATACCGAGTGACCAAGAGCGTTGACATTTTTGGCGTTTTAATAGATAAAAACGTTATAATTATTAAAACTAATACTAAATAATCCAGAGCACTGACTCTCCTTGCGTTTTAATTAATAAATATATTATTAATATAAGATCCCTTACCAGGTAACCCAGAGTAATGACTTTCCTTGCGATCTACTTATTTACATTATAATTAATAACATAAGAAATTAAACCAGCTGACCCAGAGCACTGACTTTTCATGCGTTTAAATTAATGACATAATTATTATAAACATAAGAAGTAATACTATAAATCTTATATTGCTGACTTTTCTCGCGTTTCAATAATAACATTATTAATAATAACGTTAGAACTAAAGCCAGGCGATCTGCAGCGCTGACTTACGTCGCGTTATGATTAATAACATTATTTGTAATAACTTAGAAAGTAATACCAACAAATCCACACTCCTGACTTTCCCCAAGTTTTCATTAATAACATTATTATTAATAACATAAGAACTAACACCAGGTAACCAAGAGCCCTAACTTTCCTTGCGTACTGATTAATGACTTTATTTTGATAATAACATCAAAACTAATCCCAAGTAACCTTGAGGGCTGACATTCATTGCGTTTTAATGAATGGCAGTATCTTAATAACATAAGAAGTGATACCAAAAAAATCAAAAGTGCTAACTTTTCTCAAGGTTTGATTAGTAGTATCATCATTTAAAACATAAGAACTAATACCAAGTGACCCTGAGTCTTGACTTTTCTCGCGTTATAATAATAACATAAAGATGAATAACATAATATCTAAAACCAGGCAAACCAGAGCTCTGACTTTCAAGCGTTTAAATTAATGACAAGATTATTATTAAAATAAGAACTAATACTAAAAATCTTAGAGCGCTGACTTTCCTCGCGTTTTAATTAATAACATTATTATTAATAACATAAGAACTGAAACCAGGTGACTCAAAGCGCTAACATTTCTTGCATTGCAATTATTGACATTTTTAATAAAATCATAAGAACTAATACCGAGTGACCAAGAGCGTTGACATTTTTTGCGTTTCAATGGATAAAAACATTATTAACATAAAAACTAATACTAAATAACCCAAAGCGCTGACTCCCCTTGCGTTTTAATTAATGAATATATTATTTAAATAAGAACTAATACCAGATGACCCAGAGTGCTGGCTTTTTTTGCTATCTACTTATTTACATTATAATTAATAACATAAGAAATTAAACTATCTGACCCGGAGCGCTGACATTTCTTGCGTTATATTAATGACATCATCTAAATAACATAAGAACAAATACCAGAAACCCAAAACGCTAACTTTCCTCAAATTTTGATTAATAACATTATTATCAATAACATAAGAACTAAAAACAGGCCACCTAGAGCGCTGCCTTTTTATGCGTTTAAATTAATGACATAATTATTATAAACATAAGAACTAATTCCATGAATCTTATATCACTGACTTTCCTTGCGTTTTAATTGCTAACATTAATATTAATAACATAAGATCTCTTACCAAGTATTCCAGAGCACTGATATTCCTCGCGTTTTGATTGATATCATTATCATTTAAAACACAAGAACTAATACCAAGTGACCCTGGACGCTGACTTTTCTCGCGTTTCAATAATAACATTATTAATAATAAAATTAGAACTAAAACCAGGCGATCTGCAGCGCTGACTCACGACGCGTTATGATTAATGACATTATTTGTAATAACTTAGAAAGTAATACCAAGAAATCCACACTCCTGACTTTCCCCGCGTTTTCATTAATACCATTATAATTAATAACATAAGAACTAAAACCAGGTGACCAAGAGCCCTAACATTCCTTGCGTATTGATTAATGAGTTTATTTTGATAATAACATAAAAACTAATCCCAAGTAACCCTGAGCGCGTACATTCATTGCGTATTAATTAATGGCAGTATCTTAATAATATAAGAACAGATACCAAAAAAATCCAAAGCGCTAACTTCTCTCAAGGTTCAATTAATCGTATCATCATTTAAAACATAAGAAATAATACTAAGTTACCCTGAGCCTTGACTTTTCTCGCGATACAATAATAACATAGTTATGTATGACATAAGAACTAAAACCAAGCGACCCAGAGCGCTGACTTCCAAGCGTTTAAATTACTAAAAATATTATAAACACAAGAACTAATACAAAGTTACCTAGAGTGCTAACTTTTTACATGTTTTAATTATTGACATTATTAAAACAAGACAAATATTTATATCGGTCTTACAGTCACATTAATAAATAAACATTAATATTATCTTTAATTTGACGTATGTGTGTGTGTAATTT
>JAPYYV010010824.1:0-23861 GCA_030522625.1 Copidosoma aretas | reverse complement strand
ACAGGCATCCGTATATAGTTCAAAAGTTACTGTGATAATCCACGATGTAAAAGCCCATATTTAAAGGCATATTGACTGTATAACGTTTTTACAAATGTCCTATTAGTTTAATTTATGAGTGTTCTGTATCTGCCTTTTTACAAAATCGTTTGAGATTAAATGCAAATAACGCGTACACATAACTGACTGTTAATGTAAGCAACTTTAGGCTAAATATATTAATATAAGTTTGTATACGAGCGTTACTACAGCGATAACAACTTGTAATGTAATGTGATGTAATTTACACTTCATGTATAATACATGGCAGTATGTATCTTATTACGAAGCCAATAAACGAAATTAAAGAAAAAGTGAAAATGTAAAATAGTACCATGGACTGAAGAGCCCTCACAATGGATTCGCATAACTCGACAGGGGACGTGAACATTAAATCTCTGGAAAGACCCACTAGGTTGTAATAATCAACGCTGTACTCAATTAGAATAAAAGGACAGGGGAGAAAGAGCCCTTCGAATTGTTTTCGCATGATTACAGAGCGACACGTGTCTTAATTATCTTTGTTTATGTCTGTAATCAGTGATTAATTTAATGCCGAGTCTCTCGGCTAAATGAAATATCTATTCCTCCGAAGAAAGACCTGGACGAAAGAACCGATGAAATGAAAAAATTGTCACCGATCGCGAGGTCCGGGCGGATGAAAAACCAATTCGATCTCCCAACACGCTCGTGCTAAAAAGTTACTGGCACTAAAAGCTCCCTCACCCCTGAGAATCTCCTTGCGTCACGCATCAGTCGGTATAATAATAGTATACCCGACGACAGTCGTATTAAATCCTTCATCTCCTTCATCTCCTTCGTAATATATTCATGCTGCAAGTGTATTACACGCGGTTCATCCGAAAAAGCTTTCACGTAACTTTGCAAGATTGACGAGCACCGGCCCGAACGTTGGATCACCGATGGTTATATCAATCCGCGGAATACACAGGAGGACGGAGTCCAAAGAGCACCTTACGAAGCCATTAATAAATCCTAAGCTCCCGATGTTGTATAATACGTACCTCGTACGAATCGATCGAGCTCTCTCTTCTCCCCGGTCTCGCGAAAATGCGCTCGATGCATTAATTCGCTGTATAGTATAATGTATTACATGATATAGACAAGTGAATCGAATCGATCAGCGGGCGATGAGGAAAAGACGGAAGATGCAGGGTGGCTCCGTCGGAGCTTCAGCACGGAAGTGCAGGATCAACAAGAAAGACGCGTGCGTCTCCGCTTGGCGAGCCAATCGAAAGTTCCTCGCTCTCGATCCCCCGCCGCGCTCTTTTTCACATCCCCGTACGAGTCATCGTTGTACATTCGCATCGCGTCAACTCGTCTTCAGTCCCCATCTACGACCTCTCTGTCTCTCCGTCGCAATAAGCTCTACGGGTCCCGCGGAGTCGCCGTGTCCCGCGTGCACGGACCTCACTCGTATATCTTTCGCTCTTCGTTTAACCGCATAGGATATCAGGGTGTACTTTCGCGCGTTATATTACCAGTGCGTTTGTCATTGTCTCGATGCCTCTCTGCTCTCTGGATCCGTAGTTCATTTCTCCGCTTCGTTATACATACCCACCGTCTACCGTTTTTTTTACACACTTTTTGCTTTTCAAATGCCCAAGGGTTGTTGTTTCTTTGGAAGATCATTATCATAAACGAGCGAGCATAATGTTAAAGTACGACGATCGGTTGCATGAGCTGTTCATATTGTTTTTGAACTCGATTTCATTTTAACAAGTATTGGGAACAAACGTCGACTCGATCACCGTGACATTGATGCGCAAAAGCCATGGGAAAAAGAATGAATAATTACTTGGGAAACATCAACAGCTAAACACCGACGACAATAAACGTTTGTTTCACCAAAGTACTAGAGATGCAAGTTACTGTATCTCGATCTTTTACCGGGAAATATTCCGTTTGATGCGCTAGCGCGTGTTCGGTACAAGTATCGATCACTAATTTTTCTCGTACACAGGAAATTATGAAAATGCTTTGAACGTGGAGAAATTTCGAAAAAATTCTTTAAAATACAATGCTCGGGGTGTTACGACTTGTCGGACGCATTTTCCAAACGACGTATTTTTATCATAAAAACTGTGCCCAAAACATTTTTCCTACGGACACAAAGCTTACGCTCTGCAGAAAAGTAAAAAGCAGACGGAGCGTGCTTCGTAGATATTGTACGCGCGCCATCCTGATTCGCTACTTTTCCTCCACATTCTTCTCCCGCATACGTTATATAGGGGGCCGTCAGGGAAAAGGAATTCTCCGCCTCGTGTACACATATATGCGTATTCAGCGCACAGGGGGCGGATGAAAAATACGCTTTCCCGATTTGGTGGTAAAAGGCGACGCTCCTCTTTTAATATCGCAGCACTTCGAATCACCGCACGCTTCCCTTTATCTCTGCCCTCGGTGTACCTATAGCACGCGAGCCACAACGACTGTATGAAAATTTTACCGTCGCGAGAAAAGAGAAATACGCATCTCCAAGGAGTGCGTGCACAAGTGATGTTCCAATGTCAGTGTGCTGCATGGACTGCGTAATACTTTCCATTTTTCTTTTTTCCTTTGAACATTCAAACGGGCAATAGGAATAAAGAAGAGAGGCATGCTCGTACGATACAATGGTTTCGAGTGATTCGTTATATCATAGGTTCCTTTGCTGTTGTACTTTAGTTTCTGTACAACTCGTACCCTGCACTTTGAAAAAACTTATGAACGTGTCCATGTATTATGTTGATGTGGATAACTGAAAAAACCCATACGAGTGTTCATACGTAACGGTTCAATAACAACATTCCATTTTACTGGAAGACAGGAATTCAGTTGCGCTTCAATTCATACGTCTTTCACTCAAAGAGACAATGGAGCATATTCGCACGTAAACTCTATACGAATCGTTCAGGGAGTTTGGAAATATCTCGACGTAAGGCACGTCATGAAGCACACTATTATTCATGTGTAAACAAGATTACGTAAGATATGATTTACCGAGAATAAAAATTAAACCCACATTAGAAGATGAGCAAGTATACAGTTGTGCAACAAAAGCTCTCATGTCGACGGGGAAAAAAAACTTATAGCCACGAGACACGGGAGCCGGAGGTAGAGAACGGGATGGGATGGGAAAAGGGTGGACGTAGACTTATATCTTTACTTTCATAATCCCGAGTCGACGAGGCTGATGCGTTTCTCGTATAACGAGAAACCCGTGTGTGGTCGATACTCATCCTCTGCCCTTTTTTTGTTACACATGCTGATACTGTAGCTCCGCACTTCTAGACTCTGGCTTCCATCTCACGTCGTTGCGCTCGCTGATTGGTCCGTAAATTTTCTCCAATCGATCTTTTTTTTCGCTCTGTAGAATAAAAATGACTGCCGATGAATAATTCCAATCGATCGAAGTATACTTGTACAGCGTCGGAAAAAAAGTGTTTGAAAAAAGCTGGAATCAGTATTGACAGAAGCCCTGTAACGATTAATTGGCAGTGATTTTTCTTCGATTTGCCATTGATGAACTGTGGAAAAAGTGCTGACCGGGCATCAAAGGGGTTCGAAAAATTTGGTCGAAAGCTCGAATAAACTGTGCAATTAGAAAATCCCTTTTAAATTGAAATTGACTGGAAATTCACAGGATGTGTGAGAGGAGCCAATAACAGTATGCAAACAGCTGCGATCGTCGATTTTTAATTATTCGTTTCAGCGCGATACCCGCACCATTAGTATCATTTCAAATGAAATCTCTCACCCACTCACGGCATCAACGTACGATGCGTAAAATAAAAACATCGCAATCGAAACGCCTCGGGCCGTCCGACGTATGATCGGTCATATTCTACTTGCGAGTGCAAAAGTACCCCATGATACATCCCTATATTCCAGCGAAACCGAAACAAAAGACCAGCCCACCGAAAACGCTAGACGCGACAAACAGATGGCCCAACCCTTACAGCTGTCGGTCACGCAAAAGCCAAACCAAACACGAGCTCGTCCCTCCTTCCCCCCTTCCCCCCCGAGCGTGGCCCGATGACGCCCCCTTTTACTCATATCACTGCTGCAGGAGCAGCAGCGGCTGCGGCGTCCCTTCCCGGCGACATCGGTCTTCCCGAGGGGGGTATTACCTCCGAGCCCGAAAAAACCAGTAGAAAGAAGAAGAAGAGGAGGAGTCTGCGGGGCCCTCGTAAAAATATCGGCGCTACGTGGGGCGATCCGAGCCGTTTCGGAGGCCGCCTCCGTCATGACCGACATCCATCACGGGCCGACCACGCATATCGGCGAGCGTCCCTTTCACGGGGACGACAGGATTTTCCCTCCGCCCGGGGACTCTCTCGTGCCCGCCCCTTGTGGAGGACCGCTTCTTTCGGACGCCACGAGGAACAATGCGCCAGCACCAACGAGCGACCCCGGAAATGGTCGATTCGCGGGCATTCGAGCGCGGAGGGCTCGCGGCAGCGAGACGGATCACACGGGCCCCGAGTCGTCGCTCCGCATCGCGGCGAGGATGATCCGCCTCGCGCCCCGAGTGGCCTTCTCTCCCGGGGCGCCTCGGGTCCGCGGCCTTCGATGATCGCCGGGGCCCTTTTTCCGCTTCCTTCTCGGGGACGAAGGGGGAAACGCGTCAATGCTCGGCCGCGGATTTGTCGGGGGATTATGATCTTGCCTTTCGAGAAACGACGCCGACGACTGTCGGCCGGGCTTTTACGAGCGCTACACCGGGCTCCGTTGATAAGCCGAGGACGATCGGGGGGGTAATTGATTTTCCTTTTTATTTCTTTCCTCCGCCTCCGGAAGGCGAGTGTCATTTTGCGATAGCTGTAATCTTGTTATGGATGGCTCAGAATTTTTTTTTTGAACGGTCACACGTGATCCGTCATGGACTTTTTGATTTCGCGATTCATCGTGGCGCGGGGCGGAAAAAAGGTTTTCCGATCAAAGTACTTGCAAAAATATATAACGACCATCGATCATTGACCATTTTCGGACTTTTTGTAGGAATAGAGCTTTTGCACTGTATCAATGCTACATGGATCGAAGAAATGGAAAATCCGATGCCCAAAGAGTACCCATCACCGACTATCGCCAAGTACCGTTGGGCAAATAATACCATCAACGATTTCCTCTCCAAACGTGCAGCTCTGCGCAAAAAGGACTCGAGACGGAAAAAGAAAGCAGCGAGGAAAGCTACTCGTCGAAGGAACCCCAAAGCCAAAGCGGCGAGAAGAAGAGCAGAGAAAAAGAGGAACGAGGTCGTCGAAGGACCATACGGCCCGGGGACCGCCAAAAATACGCTCGGCGCGAGGGCTGCGGTGCGCGGTGCTCTCAAAAGTTGGCCAATCGAACACACACATGTGTACCCACCGAGCGAGCGGCCCCCGAGCTTTTCCATTACCAAAGACGCAATCTGTTGCGTCGCCCGTGTCCGTTGATTGGATAACTTTTCTCGGCCTATCTGCTAAAACAGCCCCCTGTACTACTACTACTACTACTGCTGCGCCAGTTTCTCCGGCCTCCGCGCTATCTCTTTCGAACACCCCCCCGCGTCCATTCTATTTTGCGCCCCGAGCGAGCCGACCGTGCGCGTACAGAGGCCACTTTTGCCCCCCTCTGGCCGGGATGATGATGATGATGCACCGCTGGCCTCGCTATCGTGCAGCACCAGTCCGCTGGATTGGAAAACGCTCCGCCAAACAGTGCGGCGCCGAGTTTTACACAGGACGAGGAGCGAAGCTGGAAAAGGGAGCGCCGATGGACTATCAATTCCTCCCTCCCGTCCCCGTTTCCCACCTGCACCGAGCGCCTTTCGAAATTAGTCCGCGGGAGAAGAAGCAGCCCGAGACTCCGGCTCCAAAGGAGAATGAACGGCTCGAGGGGTGTAACGAGGATTAGGGCGGCCCGGGGTCCGTGGTATCCGTATCCCGCTGCTTACTCGCCGGAATAACGCAGAGGGTTGCTCGGGACGTGCGGGTGTGTATCGCTGCTGCTGAGGAGGAGGAGGAAGGTATTGGTTGCTTCTTCCTCTTCGCGTGATGCGCGACTAATGCGGATGCTGTGTGTACACGTTCGAAGAAATTGCGCTGGTAATGGAGGACCTTTTTTTGTTTTTTGCTTTTCTTCAGCTTTGTCCTCTCCTCTCTGGGTAAATAGCCATTACAGCGTGATGGAGGACTCGTGAGATCGGCGTAATGGATCGTTACGGTTGTGATTACCAGGGAGCTTTTTTGTTGAGGATGAAAATGATGATTTGTGAGGAGCGTGGTTTTTATTCATTGTACATTATTTTTGTATTCAAACAAAATGACTATTAGCTCAAAGTCGAGTGTTTTACGTTTGTTAATGCGCTGTGGAAATACAGGTCATTCCGTTCTAGAGGATAATTATCTCAGCAACATGCTACAGTGTTTTTGTCGACTAATAATGTCCGTGCAAAGAATCCACCGAGCTCGGCTAAGCAATTTTATTTACGCGTGATTAAAATGCACACGCCAGAAAGAGACTGGCACTAATCATGTTCCAACTCCAGCTCATACCGTTACGTAAAAATTTCATGAATCATCACAAACGAATGCAGTTAACTTTTAACCCGAATACGTGTATCCGTCTTCTCGGAACGAAAGAAACCATTGATCAACCAGATCCGAAAAATTTGAAAATGAGTGAATTTTTATAAACAAAAAAAACTCGAGATTTCGGCACACATGTACTTACCCATCCAATTACACACACACACACACCAGTCGGCAGAAGCAGCAGAGCCCAGTAACAGGGAAACAGTCACGAGGGGTACAAACATTACATACACATACAGTTACACTGCACGTTCCTCATCCGCGTGTATTTGCCAACGTATTCATTCGCCCGGTATTTATGCCCGGCAGTTATGCCGTGCCTCGAGGCGCGTACTCCATCCAAAGTCCGCTGATGAATTTCGCTGTAAAGTTAGCCGAGCCACAGCTACTGCTGTACTCGCCGGCTCGCCTACGACCGCCGCGGAAAAGCCTCTCTCTCTCTCTCTTCAAGCTGGGAATGTATAGGCATTTGTACACCCACAAACACGTATGTACGTACACCTATTTTCCCTGCGCCGGAAACTCCACAAATCTCTCCCCCTCTCTCTCTCTCTCTCTCTGCTTGTAGAGCCTATATAGGTAGGCATACTTGTGAATCGGGGCGCAGTGAGGTGGAAGATAAAAAGTCGTGAAATTAGGACGATAATTATTTCCCAGTCGAGCGAGCGTAATAAGTCTTTTGGCGAAGGGACGTGGAGAAACATAATGAGCCATGCAACTACCACCACCACCACCACCACCACCACTGGTCTACAAGGGTCAGCTTGGAACTTTTTTTTCTTCCGACCGTTAATTTGAGCTCGGGGGGCTTTTTTAATTGCTGCAAACTTTTGTCCGACAAATAGAACAGTTTTTTTTTTACAGAATTTCATCCATTTTTATTATTTTACTTGCTCTATTGGTGGAATCCAGATTAGCAGGAAAAAAATTCATCTGACAAATACTTGTCATTGATGACACTGCAATACAGTGAAAACGTATTTCACTAACTTCTTCGTTGAGTTTTACCTTGGAATTGAAAATCATTGAATTTTAATGCAAATTGAGTCAAGTCATTTTTATCATCCGTCCGGCGGTGGCTTGTCTGACCACATTCGACTGTTTCTACTTGGGTTTGCCTAATACCTGTTTCCACATGTCGACGGCTCGTCTGACCTCATTCGACTGTTTCTACTAAGTTTTGCTTATATTAATGCCTGATGCTCGTCGATGGTTCGTCCGACCTAACTTGACTGTTTCTACTTGTCTTAGCAGGCAGCGGTCACTCAACTCTTCTAGATTAATCGTAAAAATGGAAAAAACAAATGTAAAAGAATCACAAGGATACTAAAATCGTTGCCTATGGTGTACGGTGTTATGAGAATTCAATTATTCGATGACTATTGATCACGTGCACAGTTAAAAATTCTTACATACCCTTTGGTTCGGTACCTCATAATCTTTTATCATGATTTTTTTTCATTTCGAGTCGAAGAAATGTTTTCAAAGCAAACGCCTGAAATACTTTCTTATCGCTGCACCATCAACACCAAAGATTCGCAAGCCAAGAATAGATATAATCAACAGAGTCCCGGAAGTTTCGTTGGGGCTGTGCACTACGTCTTCCGCTCCCACCGTCAAATCGAATCGCAAGCCCAAAAACGCCAGGAGCCGACCCCCGGCTCCCAAATTCGCTTACCCGGCGACATCAAATCAACCCCCGCGACCGAGCGGCCAAACTCGTCGGTAAGATTCCGCGGCTCCGTTCTTTTGTCTCTCGCGCGTCGCGTCAACGCCGCTCCGGGGGCCTGTATAAATAGGCAAACCGGAGGAAAAATAGAGGAAAAAGGGCGACAGGAAGCGCAGCGGGCCGCGAGCAGTATTTCATCAAGTTTCCCCCGCCGCATTTGTCACGCCGTACCATCCGAGGGACTTCTTTGAAATGGGGGGGTGGGGGGGGGGGGATAAAAGCCGGCGGATGAGCCGTCCGGGCTTCCCCGCGTTCGTTCGGTTTTCCGGCGGAGGAGCGATTACAAATAGGGCGGGTAGCGTAGGCGCGGTGACAAATTGGCGCTCAAAGTCCGACGACGCGCGTAGAGCAGGGGGGAAAAAAAAAGGCCCGGGAGTTCTCGACCGTTTGACGCTCGTAGGAAAAGAGAGGAGGTCGCGCGCGCGCGGGTATTAATGAAATATTCATCTGGATTTATCACCCGTAAAAATTGCGACTCTCGCGCGGCTCAAAGTTTTCGCCGCGCGGCTGCGGCTCCGCGCTCCTCCCGACCCCCGAGCGGATGAGTTATGATCCGCGAGGGGGAGAAACGGGGGCCGAGTTGTTTTCCCCGGAGACTTTTATCGGGTGGTCCGGTCATTTATTAATTACCGGCTGGCTCCCCGATGGTGTAATTCAATTTAGCTGCGGCCCTTTTTTTTCGCTCCACCTGCTCCTCCTCGCGCACTTTAATGCGCCCGGTGAAAAAGATGCTCCAACTTTCGTCCCTGAGAAGCTTTTCATCGCGGTGCGCTTGTGCAGAGCGGATAACAACATTCGCGGTGCCTGGGTAAGGCTATGTGTACATATATATATATATATACTTTTGGCGCAAACCGCGAGAATTTCGTTGAGCAGAGCTGATTATTCGCGGAGCATGAGCTCGGGATTTATGAGCCCGCCCGTATAGAGTCCCGGCATGTAAAATGAGCTTGTCAAGGAGTAGGAGAGGCTGAGGGTGGGGGGGATGGAATAAAAAGTGAGCCGAGGGGATGAAGTTTTGAAGAATGAGGAGGATGCAAAAAGCGTTCGAGTGCTCTCAACTCTGGATTAATTATATATTCATTTTTTCATCATGCCAAATATAAGTCTAACCAAAATTAAAACTCTACGTGCACCGTTTTGATTTTCGAATGAAACTTCGGTAGCTGCACTTCCTATCTTGTATTCTGCACAAAACAAACCAAATTCCGACCGTACGGCATTGCCTCTCTGTGTACCGAATTCCATTTTCGGTATTGCGAGATAGGAAAAAAAAAAATTTCTTCAAGCCATACCTACAGGAGAAGTTTCTTTCGTCACAGAGATTCTACAAACTATAAAAAGTACCGTGAATCAACAATTTGGACTCCAGCATACACTTCGTTTCAGTTTTTTTCCAATTCTCATAGCCAAACTTGATGAAAAAAAAATCGTCCGCTCCTTCAACCCTTTTGATCCAAGAGGTCGTACAAAATCGCTTGTAAAAGAGGTACAATTGTCGGGCACTTTTGCAACCCTGGTACACGCTCGGTAGGAAAAGTAGGATTCGCCACTCATGTGCATCCGGCCAGGGGGGTCCCGACGGTCCCTCGGCAATTATTAACGAAAACTGCTATCTTGGAAAAGTTCAACAAGATGATTGTACCGAAACCGAGTTGTCAATTTTGCACTTTTTTAGCACTTATCCAAACCATTAACTTCATAGCGCGATGTGAACCATGACGCCTGAAATAAAGAGTAAAAGATCCATCGGCATTCGCGAAAGTAAGATTAATCTAAAATTTTAGAGCAGACTCAATAACGACTTTCAAATAATCCAATCGATAGACGTGCTGCAGCGAACATCATCATACGCATCGTTACTCCCAATGAAGGTGTATAATTCCTGCACGGAGAGTAGAGGGAGAGAAACGCGCGTCAAGAAATCCCGCGAGCAACAGCGACCGGGACAACGGTATTGGGTGAAAAATAGGTGCGAGCGATAAGGAAGACGCGCTGATTCGCGAACCCCCGTCTCCCTTCGGAATTTCGTACGAGCGATTTCGCGCGACTCTGCTGAACAATGGTCGAGCATATATATATATATATAATACTTGCGACGTGTATATTACACGCGCGCGCGCGACGGCTCCGGATTGTCTTGGAAATTCGGATCGCGCGGGGCGGGGAGGGAATTCGCCAAGATCGCGGGCCGTCGTCGTGGGACCCGAGATTTCCACCCCAGCCAACTCGCAGGAATCGAGCCGCGCGCGAGTGCCTCCCGTGTCTTACCCGCCCTGCTCTCGCGTGCACTGGCTGATGAGCGTCGTGCGCGCCGAATATTAAGTCGCCGCGCGAGTTCGTTGAAATTTTCGGGAGGCATCCGACGCGCCGGCGAGCCCACTGGATTAGCCGGGAATTAGGAGGCTCCGCCTCTCCAGCTACCAACGCGGAATTCCGAACGGGCGCCGCGAGGAATTTGCGAGTCCCGGATGTTTTTCCGCGAATCCCGAAAACACTGATCGCGGCGTACTTTGAATTTTTCGCGCGATTGGAGATTGCTGTTCTGGTTACCAGGATATGCATATTGATTCTCGGGTCGCTCGCAGGGTTTATTCTTCGAGCCCTCTGCCGACGAACGCCTTTCCATTCGAATTTTTTCAATTATAAGACCGCGTTTCCGGCCGCAAGTAATCACCATTTTTTCGAAATTCCCCCGAAGCATCAGCCGGATCTTTCCTTGTACGTTCAGCGCCGAACAAATTACGTGCCCTCCGAGCGCCTTCCCAGAATCAGCTCCCCGCGCGAAACTTCAAAAGAATATCATCACTCGCCCCCCTGGCCGTTTGGCAAACAGCGCGCTGATTAAACCGCGCGTTTTAATCACACGCGAGCCGCTACTCCCCCGCGGGCGGCGTCCGAAGGCAATTTTTTCCCCCCCCGCGTTTCGACGATTTCGCGCGGCGTCCGTCGAAAATCCCCCCCCCCCCCTCCTCTACCGGCGGCTCTCTAATTAACGTTTAATTCGTCGTGTCGCGCGTATTCTACGGCACAAACGCCCGCTCGCTCGGCGCCCCCGCGGTACGAATTTCATCCCGGCCGGGCTTCCATCCCTCGCGTCCGTTCTGAGAATTTCCCGCCTCCGAAAGTACGGGCGCAAAATAAACTCCGGCAGCCGAGGAATCTCCGAGTTGCGCGGGCACGCTGCGAGCGCAAATTACACAAAGGTTGGGAAAAACGAGAGGATTTAGAATTTAGAATTTATTTATTTACAAGACTAAGGACTTTAACTCGGAGCAGAAGCTCGGAGATCCTGTATGGCCCACGCGGCTTACAAAGTTTTCAACAATTTATAAAATTTACCTAAAGACGGGCAACGGACAGTCAGTGCCCAAGTAATATATCAGCGCTTTGAACAAAAATAACAAAATAATAAAACGCAATGACGAAAAAATAAAAAAAAACAATAAGGAAAAAAAATAAGATAATGGTAGTACTACGTACTAACAATTGTATTACAATGAAAAAGGTGTCATAATATTAATTTATCGGTTGACAGATGAGGCACTAGTTCCTACTAGATCCAAGTAATACTTAAATAGTAAACGTTTGAAATACGGTCGCAAGTACAACTGGCGTAAATCCTCCGGCAAATTATTCCATTTGTTGGCAGCACCCACACGAAAAGAGTCACATAAATATTGGAGACCCGGACCGGGGATCATGATATCGAGGGCTGAAGCTCGCTTTGTACCAGGCTTACCTGGAGGTCTAAATTGAAGTCTGTTGAGTAAATATGTTGGTGAGGTATTGAATCCTGAGCGCAAACGGCAGTAAAGTTAGAGAGTCAGAGTCAGAGCATTTATTTCAGGCTATGGACAGGTAGTCCATGATAGCCTTTGCAAAATTTCTTACAAGCAGGCTGTTAAGCCTCATGATCAATGAGCGCGCAGGCTCGCTATATTTTCAAAAACATGTCTCAGAGAGAGAGAGAGAGAGAGAGAGAGAAGGGGGTGGGCCAAAATACACAGACAGAGGCGGCAAAGGAGCCGACGGGGCGGTATGCTCAATACGGTGCTTGCAAGAAAATGTCATTGAAAATTACGAAAATTCAACCCCAGTATGGATCATCAAAAAATATTGGACGCGTGATCGTTCGTTTTTCACGCAAACAAAACTCACGGCAATGGAGCGCGTTAACATTACGCGGTGACCTGTCGTACCTGCAGCGGATTTTCCAGGGATCTTATACAGGTGTGACGTCGAAGGGCCCCCACTCCTAAATTTCGACTCGCTCTGTCGACGTCAGTTTTTGTTTGTGCGAAAAAAGAAAGAACCCCAATGCGAGTATTATTTAGCGGCCTCGCTCTGTTTGACGGCCGCCAAAACAACAACGTGCGCCGGGGGCGCCCCCCCCCCCCCCCCCCCGGCTGTTGCTCCATCAATCGAGACGAATCACTCGCCGCGCACGTGAGACGGACCCCGGGTGTCGTTCCACGTGGCGCGCGGATCACCGTCTCGGGTGTAGCTATCCGTTCCTCCTCGTTGTTCCCACTGTTTTTGTTTTGCTGCTCGACGGATCCGCATCAGGGCTCATGGTTGTCATTTTTGTTAATCAAGTTGTTGCGCCGTCCGCGCGTGCTCGGAATTCCTCGGGAGCGCTCGGGCCGCGGAGTCCCCTTTTTCCCCATTTTCCCCGGCCCTGCGCCTGTTCGCGTCTTGCGCTCCGAGTTTTTGTTACGCGCCGCGAGTATTCCCGCACGTCTCTCCGGGCGGAGCGATAACATTCGTCTAAAGTCCCAGCTGCCACCGTGCAGTGCGGTTGGATCGAATCCGAGTGTATGCATCAGGTTGTTCCGTTGGTTCGTCGCGGTTATTGCTCGATTTGATTTTCGTCGGAAGTAAAAAATCCGGATCATCCGTCTTGGGGGTCGCACGAAAAACAATCGACAGGTTTTTTCTCAATCGTCCACCTTTCGAAAGATGAATTTGATCGCGCAAACGTCGTGGCGGGAGAGTACGAAATGAAACGTTCTCGTTAGCCGTCACCCGAGTATTCGAGTAGATACGCCCGAGTCGGGTCGGACGATGCTATATGCTTATACACCTGATACCGTTTTTGCTCGTAACCCAATAACCCAATTTCTTCAAGTTTCATTCGATACAACAGTAGCCGAGTACGCAATCTGATCCTCGAGATCTTGGAATTGATCCCAAGATCCCTCGCCCCAGCGTAAAATCGCTCGTACAGAGTCCAACGGCGTAACAGAATAAAATCCACCTGAAGATAATAATAAGAATAATAATATTTATTGAAACTAAGGGCTCTGGTGGTATTCACTCGGTAGAGTGTAAATAAATATGGAATAAATGTAATAAATCACAGAAAATAAATAACATTAATCAAGCGTTATAACATTTTTCGCTATGTCAGTAAAATCACAATAAAAAAGAAAACAGAAATGTATAAACAAAATTCAATTCTGATGTACAGTTTAACTAACACAGTACCAGTAGCAGCAATAGTAACAATAATAACAGAAATCACGAGTTGAGACCCAACCAAAACGATAATTATACGATAAAAACGATATACAACACAGTGAGCTTGACAGGAGGCACATCTATTGATGATATACAGCAAATGAAACAAGGATCTCGTCTAAAAGAAATTAAAAAAGTTTTGCCTTGAATGTGTTCGCCGTATAGAGGATTCTCGGTCCTTCGGGAAGCGCGTTCCATAATTTGCAAGCCTCGTCAATGAACGACTTTTTGAAGCAGCCGGTACGCGCCCGAGCAATCACGAGATCCAGCTCGGAGCTTGTTTTCGAACATCACCCAGCTCGGTCGAAAACGCACGGCCCGTGTCATCGTGCACCGCTGCACAGCGCAAACTCGGTGCAAGTACCTACTCCTCGACTCTCGTCCCTTCGCCCGCAGTCGTGCGTCCGTCCGAAAGCTGGCACCGGCCGCGATCGCGCTCGAGCGAAGGACCCGGGAGTCTCGGACTTTGCGGCGGAGGGTACATGACGGATCGACCGCTCGGGTCCCCCCCCCCTCCCCCCCCCACCACCGATCCCCGTACTCTTCCGGCCCCGCGGCCGCGTATATCGCGAGAGCACGAAGATTTATAGGCGAGCGGCTGGGGGGTACGTGGGCTTTTTGCGCGCGACTCCATTAGCGGCTCCCGGTGTGCATGAATCGCGAGCGATCGCCCGAGACGACGAGGGGCGATTTTTCCCGCGGATTCTCTCTCCCTGTCGATCGTTTTTCCCGCGGCTGATGGTCGATTATCCTCGCCCGATAACTCTTGGATGCACGGAGTATAGTGTTCGGCGGAATGATCTTTTTTTTTTCGTCTGCTGGTGGAGTCGTGTCGTTGGTTCACGAATAACGCACTTTGGTGGTTTGAACTGAATTTTCAAAAGGCCGCTAAATTTTCTTCCGAAAACCCTGTCGGATGATCATACTTATATTATGTTCGAAGCAGTTAATACCGTATCAGGAGTAGCAACAAAACTCGGACAGAACTAAGACGCAAGTCCTCCGGGTACATCGAACACCAGCTGTACACCGCACAGTCCCGGAAACGAATATCCGCCCGCTGCGATGAAATACGATCCTCTCCCCCGATCATCGACTCCCACATCTCGGGAATCTCCCTTTCGCTCAACGCCCGCAGCAGAACGGGAGAGAGCTCGGCGATTTTTTTTTCTTTTTTTTTTCTTTTTCTTCGTCCCCGTGTATAATAACCGATCGCGGCGCGGCGTAACATTTGTTTCTCCGCGCTCCGTGCCGTATGGGGAGGATCGAAGGGAAATCTCTTTTGGGGAGAGGGATGACGAGCGCCGCGGATTCGTCTCGGCGAGACGAGCAGAGGGAGGGAGGAGCCATTCCTTGCTTCCGGGATGATCGATCGGCGGCGAGACGAGCCTCAGGCGCGAGGAGACTTATGTACTGCGAACGCGCAGTTTGTGAATGGCGAGGGCTGAATTTGCACCGGGAGAGTCTGCGAGCTTTTTCTTGCCGAGTCCGCGCGAGATGTTGCCCGGCGCCTACGTAAGAGCCCGGCTTAGCCGATCCAGCCTGGACGTCGAATAGGACTGGCTTTTTTTTATTTCGTCGCGGTACTCGAGCGAGTGATTTCTGGTTTTTCGTATCGTATCTTGCGTACCGTGCATCTGCAATACATGCAGGTGGAGAAATGCAGCGATCACCCATTTGTGATTTATCATTGTTGACTAGGAGCTTCTCTGATGGTCCATAAAATTTAATTAGTATGTTTATTGATACATGAAAAGTTAAAATTACAGCGCTTCAATTATCGTGCCTCTTTTGTTTTACGTGACTTCTGCAAATTTCATAACGTACACTTCATTCGATCGAAAAATTGCCGACTCTCGAGTTTCAACGTGATCTGATATATTTTTACATGAGCACGATATCCAGTGCAGCAGAGCAAAGTAAAAATTACTCCATTGAGCATGATTATTTTGTGAAAAGAGAAAGACAGAAGAAGAGAAGACAGTTGAACTCGCGAGCGCTCAAAATGACGCCGACTCAAATCTTGACGGCCGTGAAAGTACGCCGGTTGTATAATATTGAACAGACTCGGGGGAGCTGCGTAACTCTGGGGTGAGTCACGACACCTGCAGAGCCCGTAAATAAGCGCTCAGAATAAAACCCGATATCTCTCTCCCTCTCTCGCTCGATCATCTTTATTTCTAATTTGAGAACTAATTTCTTCGCTCCTCTCTTTTGTACATGCATGGCCCGCGTTGCGTTTATTTTCGCCCTCTCTCTACTTTTTCCTCTCGTAAAGAGCGAACAATAAGTTCGCATGCTCATACTTACCGCCGCACGTCTGAACGTCCGCGTATAATTGTACGGCATAGTATACAGTACAATGTAATAAAATGCCGGGCTGGCTCTTGAGATCTTTCTTTTTCCCCCTATTCTGCTGACACTCGAGCTTACGTAATTTCTGATCTCGTAAACGTAATTCAGCCGTAAAAGAACGGCACGCGCGCGAGCGAGAAATTTCGAGGAAATTTATGGCGAGAGCCGTTTTATAGGCACACGGGCGATTCTGCAAAATAGTAGATTACGCCCCTAGGGCACAAAGTGCAAACAATAGCGCGATCACAACAGTCCCTCGGGCGTTGCTTCGCAACCGCCCTCGGGCCCAGGGATCGCCCTGGCGACATGCGCCACCAGGTACGAAATATACTATTTTCTTACCCAGGGCACAAAGAGCAATTTTGGGCCCGTGGGCGTACTTTGGGCCCTAGGGCCGAAAAGTACATTACAAGGGCCCAAAGTGCCGCCCGAGGGCGCAAAGGGCTTGCCGCACTTTGTGCCCATGGTAAGAAAAGTTATATCCGACACGTTGCTTTGGAAACAATGTAAATTTTGGTACTGCGCATCAATTGTGAGAAGATTGCGCGCGATATGAGTTTACTGTTTGAATCAGACTCGCAACTATTATACCCAAACGTTGCTTTTCGATCCTACGAGCCTCATTGCCAAGCTCGCTCATCGCGTTTCATCATCCGAACCTTTATTTTACCGCCGCTAAAAAAAAAAACAGCAACAAAAAACAAAGTTTGGCGTGAAACGCATGCTTTTTCGTGGAACCGCCGTTTTACGCGCGTAAAACATGCGGCCTCGGCTCGCCTGCAGGCAGGTGGGTAAAAGTAGGTATATAGTTAAGGATTACAGCCGAACGAGCGCCCCGATAGACGGGGTAGCGCGAAGAGAGACCGAGGGATTTCGAAGGAGCGAAATTCGCTGAAGCCTGCTTCGGCATAATTTCATCAGACGAGGGAGAGAGAGAGAGAGCGGGGAGGGCGTATAATGACGATCGCAGTGTGCCCCGAATGCAAATGGAATTTTCGTCAAAGAACTTTTCCGCTCGGAGAAAAGGGGCCGGAGCAGAGCTCTCGGGCAAGTATTTTTTGCTCTCTCCCGCTCTCTCTCTCTCTCTCTCTTGCGCAACGCCAGAAGGGGGGGGGGGGGTGTACGCGTAAACTGACGGAAGTTTAGGAGTGCACCCTCTTTTATTTTCTCCGCTTAACTCCTTTGCCCTCTCTTTCCTCTTTAGCGAGTTATATACACTTTGTGAAATTCGCGAAAAACTCGATTACTACGATTCGGACGGGGAGTGAAGAGGCGGCCAGACGGACAATGTTTTGGTGTTGACCATCAGCTTTGCCCGAAACTAAATCTTGGATAATCATAACGGACGTCGCGAGAGCGATTTCAATGTACGCTCTCACGTACTTACTCTAGTATAAGTCAGGTAATGGCGATCGTCGCCCGCTCGACTCGGAGTCGCATGAACACAACATCATCAACATTATAACCCAAGACCGAAGCGTAAACACGGTGTAACTCTCGCCGGTGGCGGCACCACTTGGATCGACCATGGAGTTCGTTTCGTAATTAAAAATCCTCACTCACATCCCCGCGCGGACACTGACAATTCCTAACGTCCCTGTCATCGAAAGAGCCCGCGTAAAATCCACCCGCGCGCGCACCCACCTCGGGCAAACTTTAATTTTCGATCCGTTCGCTCGGTTTGTTTCTCCTCAAGGAGGCGGGTGGAGGGAGGGGGGGGGGGCGTAAAAAACTTGAATCATTTCAGCCGCGAGTAAACAACCGGGCTGGTCCTTGATCGACGCTCGTTTTTCCTCCGGCAAATTGCTCGTAAAACAAACGTCCAACTGTATACATATACCCCCGTGTACCCTGCGATGCACCTATATACGGAGGGAAAAGTTTGCACACGAACCTACACATATACATCATGATCGAGGACGCATGCGCGCATGTGATTTCCGCCCTCTTTGAAGCTACGCGGCGTAATCAATACATCATCATATGCTCGCTCGACCCGCTGAAACGAGCTGACTTTGTAAACGCACGTTTTGGCGTGTAATATGATGTATATACGAGCACGGACATCATTGTACACGGTCTCCCCGGCTGAATGATGCGACGACAGGTAATTACACATCGATGTATTGATGTCGCGTTCAACGTGTGCTGCAATTACCGTAGGCGGAGGAAGGGGAACGGTGTATTGCTCCCGGCCGAGTGTATGCGCGGGCGTTTTACGCGCTGTCGGATGAAATACTGGATACACCTCGCGGCTTCGAGGACTCCCCCGAATGCGGCGGATTTTCGCGTAAATTGTTTGGAAAATCCTCCGAGCGATTTGGTTCGTAAATTGACGCCCGAAACAATTATACATCAATTATACATTATATCAGTGACGATTTCCGGTCTCGCGCTGATACGGTTGGTTACATGCGACCATCAAAATCGTTCTGATTTGATCATGTTCGAGGTGAACCAGCGAAGAAAATCTGATGATGCACGTCAGCTCCCTCGAGGGTGAAAATTGAGTTGTTCGGTTAAAAATTATAACTTCTCTACCGGTATACAACACAGTTGGCATTATCGAGTTGGCCAGCTGTGTGAATCAAAATGTCTTCTTACCCGCTCGGATTTCACAAGTATCGACTGCTTTATCGTACGAATCGAAAAATCTGGTTTCCCGAGAATGTTGGAGCATTGCTCTGATCCTATCCCAGTTTGGATCGGCGTTGATAATCCATTAGCCGCGGTTAATCAAATAGCAAATAGCCTATCAAGGGTTCTCGAAAATGTTTTCTCACACCGTTGACATAATCAGCGGCCACGAAATCCCGTGTAGTTCGATGCGCCGAACGCGCACAGGCCGGCACCAGGCGTGGAAAATATGCGGGATAGGGAAAAAGTGAAAATCCGCGGGGCAAAACGCTCCGAAGCGCGAGTCTGGGTCGTTAGGTAAATGAGTCTCGGTCTCGGGGGGGGGGGGGGGGGGGGGGGGGGGGGGGGGGGGGGGGGGGGGGGGTCGACATCCTGTGTGTCGAATGTGCTCGAGAGCTCGACCGTGTGTACCTGGCGTGAGCTATTGTATACCGGATGCTCCGTTTAGCGCTGCGAGGACGGAAAAATCCGACTCGCAGGATCGAGACAAAGGATGTTACGAACGCGCCGTTGGATACTGAGGGGTGGATTTTATTGTGAGGATGCTAGGGTGAATTCGAAAGGGTGGACGTTCAAAGTTTTTTTTTTTTTTTTTTTTTTTTTTTTTTTTTTTTTTTTTTTTTTTTTGTTTTTGTTGTTGTATTTTTTTCTCTTCGGGTGTTAACAATAATAATAAAGTCGTAAAATTTTGGTCATCGAGAAAGAGCTTTGGGTCGAGACACCAGCTTTATCTGCTGTGGCGCATATCGCGCGATAACTCCGGTTATATCGAGAGCAATTTAGATGCGCGATTATCGCGAGATGGCAAATGATGCGGATCGCAAAACGATGTCGATATAAAATAAAATGAAATTCAAAAATTATTCACACTGCCGGAACACCGCAGTTGATGTTTTTTTCCAACATGCATACGTTTGAATCGATCATCAACTTGAATCCGAAGATAAGATTCGACACGCGAAAGTATAAATCACGTAAGCATCATGCGTAAGTATTACACCACGTGAGTTTCAAAACTTGGCATTGTCAATCTTTCCAAACACACGGCGAAAAATAACGAATCACAAAGGTGCTCCCACGTTTCTAAACTTTTTTCATCCTTTCTGCTATTTTCTCGAAAATCAAAAACGCATTTGCCATTACTATATCCGTGGCAAATTGGATGGCCCTTCTTTCTGCAACGCGCAGCGATGCATTATAGCGAGCAACGATGTACTCCGACGGCTCTCTTTGAAACCACACGTTGCCCGAACCATATTGTTGCCGCGCGTTATTAATCATCCGCGTTAAATTCAAACGCGCTTCGAAAAGGCTCGGGGGGGAGGAACACTATCAACAACAACAGCGACCCGCCTGTTGGCTGATGACGTATAAATTCTAGCGAACGTCGCGCTAATTAGATGAAGCGTGTAATACACACTGCGCGATACAAGTAGTGCGGCAAATAGTGCGTACAATGCCACCCCCCCCCCCCACCCGTTAAAATGTTCAAATTGTAATTCGCAACGAGCGCCGAGGCGTTGTACAGTTCGCCGTCGGCGAATTACAAGTTCAATTAGAGCGCCGCTCGGCCCAGCTGGCCCGCTAAACACGAGCGTATCGCAATAATGTAATTCCCGAGAAAGCAATAAACATGAACCGATTTTACAATACATGCTCCGACTCATTCGTTCGAAAGAAAGGGCGGGGGGGGGGGGGAGGCGCACCATCGGATCAAAAGAAATTTAATCACCGGTAAGTATACCCGAGCGGGCGAGCGAACGAGAGCGTCAGCAGCCACGAGGCGCTACCTCCTCCGCGGCAGCATGAAATACAGGCGTCGGGCTCGTGCTGGCGAGCCGCTGATAAAAACCTGCTCTCCGCGGCCGGCCTGCGCTATAACCGCGCGCGCATGAACATTCGCGCGAACGGTAATAGTGCATGGATGTGGAGGGTGCGTGCGGGATGCAGCAGAGGTTGATGTATGTAAGGCTCGAGGGGGGCGGGTGCCGGTAAATTCAGGGGGACAGTGATGGAGCGTCGCCGGGCGACTTAATGAAACTACTTTTGACCATTAATATGCGACGCCTCGGCAAGTGTAATTAAGCCTTTTTTTTCAGCCACTGCGTCCGCATCGCGTTTCGCGCTTGTCGTCGCGCGGCGAACGATATTTTACGCTCGTTTCCTGGGCGAGAGCGGAACACCCCCGAGAACTTACTCGACGATCGTGATGGCAATATGTGGCTACGGAGCGATAGTGTCATGGCTGAATTAAGTTTGGACAGCGCCGAAGACCAATATTGAGTTGTACTAAAAAATCTGCGCAGTTTGGCGAAACGACGCATTTCAAAGATATTTCTCCGTGACGCCACATCGCGTGGATGAAATGTCTGAAATTTTGCCGTCATTACTTTGCGTCCCGACTAAAACAAAAATCGATTTTTCATTGTACGTGCTTTTGAATTTCAACTTGTTCCTGCTGAAAAAAGCTTACACGGAATGCACAAGACAATTTTTTCTATTTTTTGGAAAAGTTTATCCTTGACTTTCAAAACCCGCAGCCCGAAAAAGCTGAACTTTTTATTGTTCATCGGCTGATATTTCAAAGGAAATAAAACTCATTCCCTGAATTTACGATTCAAGCTCGTGGAATATAGTTTTCATGATTTTGTTTGTAAATACGTTCATGAAACTTTCGAAGCACAGAGGATCAATGTAAGCTTACACAATGTAAATATATATACACATAACGCGCGGGTGTAATATGCACTCGGCCGTTCGCTGAATAATTTCGCAAACTCTGAGGATTCGAGTTCATCGCCGTGCAACTTGTAGAGTACACTCGCCTCAAGTAATCAATCCCAGCAGCGTACATTATTATTATTATTATTATCATAATTCATCCTACCTCGCGTGCAGAATTTCATATTGCTGTGAGTGAAATTTCAAAAGCTCGGCGTTTGCTCGAGCACGTATACACACATTCGTTTAAACGAATAAAAAGTTTGGAGTAATATCGCGCGTTCAACGTTATCGTGTCTATAAACACTTCAATGTAGAGTACATATGGAAAGGGGCGGAGGCAGCCGCTCGTGCGTCGATGTAACGCCGACCGAGTGTTAAATTTCCACTCCGTAAATTGATATTACGCAGCTTACTCTTCCATATGCATAGCGATGGTTAAATACACATAGGCCGGGAATAGCTATTGGAGGAGTATATGTAGTTGTGTATACAAATGTGCCGCGAGGTATGCATCAGTCGAGAAGTATGTATTGTTGATACCGAACCCTTGCTTGAACATAAAAAAAAAAAAAATTTATGCTCCAAATGTGGAAAAAGTTTCGGAAGATTGTACACATTAAACAGACATTTGACCATTCATACACCGATTTTTGACTTTTGTGATATTTGCAAAAAAAAAAATTAAACAAAGCCACGCAAGATAGCACTACTTAAATCACAAAAAATCAAAAAATGGAGGGCATGATTGCCCTCAGAGATCAAAGTCAAACATAAATATCTTCATAGTGCCTCAAATATCTGTACTATCACAAATTGAATAGTAATAGATTGAAAACGCCAAGTTTTTTAAAAGTAATCATCTTATGAGCGTTCAATTTGCTGTATTTTTATTTTGAATCATCACGATATAGTGTTTTGTTTTATTTTTATCGCAGGAACGTGAATGAAAATAAAATTGTGGGGAATATTAAGTACTGTTTTTTAAGGTGAAATAGTTGTAATAATGTATATATTTGTATGAATTAATCGTTTAATTTGTCCTACAATATATCCTGGAAAACTCTGAGTGTTGTATTAAGGTTTGTATAACGATCTTCATGGTTTCAAAACCGGGTTTTTACATTTATACAGAAAAAAAAAAAGAAATTAAAATTTTTAAATAGTAATATCTGATAAAGCTGCAAGAAAACTTAAAATTTCATTTCAAATCATCATGGTAATGGTTTGTTTATTTTAATTTTTATGAATGTTATACTATGACTTTTGTGGTAAATCTTGACACAAGAATTTATTTTACGATATTTGGTTCATGAATAAGTTCGCAGGCGATGCAGTACAGCAGTCAGTAAAGGAATTGTAATATAGTAACGATCGACGTACAGCTTTACTATATATCCCATACACTTTTATAAATATTTGTGAAAAATACGGTACGAGGACTGCCAGCACCTTGGGACATTCTGGTGCCGGTGCTCAACAAAGAGCTACTAGTGGTTAGTATATCTATTAAGTATTTCGCAAGTGTTGCAAAAAATCCCACTCGAATGCATTGAATTCAACTAGGACATGACCACCTTTCCGGATGCGCACCCTCGCCGACGTGCCGAGTCTCTCCATTCAGCGGCGTCTCTCGCTAGTCCCTCGTCGTCGTCGCCAAGGCAGTAACTCAACGTGCCGCTAATACGCATCAGTAACGTTCCTGCGAACGACGCCAATAGTGGAAGCAGTGGCAGTGGCACTGGGAGCATCAACTTTCTCCTCGCACAGTGAGGCTTCGTAACGGAAACGAGAGGATTGGCATGGCTGGCTCTGGTGATGAAATCAGGTTTTTATTGATTTTTCATTAACTTTGCATTCGTTTGGTTCTTGCAGCTCTTTCATCATCATTCAATGATTTTGAATACAGACACGCAGAGATCAAGTTGTTCATTTATACCAAGCTAGGTTGGTCAATTTAATTCGGGAACCCGGAAACGACAGTGATGGTGTAGAAAATAGAGGTAGGTTTTTTTAAAACTTATTTCTTTTCCTTTCCGATTTAACAAAACTTAACGTTTTATACTCATAATGTTGATTGTACAGTTTGGTGATTTATTATTAATCATTGATTTTCCGCAGATCGCACAATAACTATGACTTTCAACGGATGGGAAAATCAAAGATATCGAATTCAAGCGTGGGACTTTTCTTCAATCCCAGAAATATAAGACGGTAAGGTAATTTACAATTATTTCAAAGTAATTTCCTATCAAAGAAGCCAATTACAATATTGTCGT
>JAPYYV010010823.1:0-11115 GCA_030522625.1 Copidosoma aretas | reverse complement strand
GTTAAAATACATTTAACATTTGTGAACAATTATCTGTAATCTATTGTTGGGGGGTTGGCGCGCGTAGCGCGCAGGGGGCGAAGCCCCACTAGTATATATGTATACAATGGACCACGCATCAGTGCGATCTAGGTGAAGACACCACATGAGACGGCCGAGGTATGGCTCTCTCTCTCTCTCTCTAACGCACGAGTGTGTTACCCAACCACCACTGACCCTTACCCAATAAATGTATATATATACATACATTTTTTTTCATATTTTACTGCTATACGTCCGGATCCTAACTAAGGGCACTACTCTGGGCACTGAGCAGTTTGCAGAGGTTGGCAAGTACTAACCACGTCCAAAGCTGCTTAACTTCGGTGATCAACGAAAATGTGATTCTACTGCAGCGCCATCTGTGTCAGTACCCAATGTAGTTAAAGAACGCTTGTGCGTTAGAGAGAGAGAGAGAGAGAGAGAGAGAGAGAGAGAGAGCGACACTACAGCTTTCTTCTATGTTTTCTTTACCAAGACCGCGCTAACGCTAGTAATGCTATCGTAAAAATTTGAATAGCTACCCTAATTGTAGTCCAAATTAAAGCTTTAATTTAATAAATTAGTGTGTAAATGATTTTAACTGTTGATTCTACAAATTTTCATATCGCAAAAAAAAAGACTTTTGAAAATTTTTTAGAAGTAATGTAATATTAATAGGTTTCTAATAATAAAAAAGTCAAACTTGTATTATTACATTCGGATTTCATCAAAATACGAGCATTGCAAAAATTTATTTAAACTTAATTTCTTACTTATTGAGAAAAAAATCAGACTCAATCAGATGTTGTCAACTTGTAGAAAACATATTAATGTATCATCTAGGATTAATAATAAAGGCTCTTCACACCTGAAACTCGAAATAATAACTTACTTTTCCCTATTCAAAATTTTTTCCAACTTTACAAACTACAGACAGATGAAAGAGACACTTCAACAGTTATGTATGCCATTGGTTTTCTTCTGAGTTTCGCGTCTTGCATCTCTTCGTGAATAGCCCTTAAGATCGTAATCGTAACAGGCAGTCACTCATAGATCTTAGTGAAATATCTCTCGTAGATTAGAACTCATTGTTCCTTATATCCATTCCGTGAGCATATACATGACTCGATCCTAACTATTTGTTCTTTTTTCTTGTGCATGTGACTAAACCGTTGTGATGCATTTGCTAGTCTTCGGTCTAACATTTCATTAAGAATATGGTCATCTTTCAGGATCAGCCATCTTAAAACTCTGAATTCAGATGATAAATTAGTAATCGGCGACCTGAAACCCCTGATTAAAAAATTTTAGCTAGTTTGCTTGATTTTTTTGGCTTCTTTGGTAGGTGACCACCGCCATATTGGATTTGCCATTTTGTAAAACTAAATAAAGATGATGGATTCGTAATAAGAGTCTTAAAAAACCCCCGAGTAAAAAATTTGAGCTCGTTTGCTTGATTTTTTAGCTTCTTTGGTTCGTGAAGGCCGTCATATTGACCCCGCCATTGTAAAAATCCTAATTTTGATGATGGATTCGTGTTTAGCGACCATTAATCTCTGAACATGTATTTTTAGATACATTGTAATAATTTTTGTTTACATACATACTTCTATTCTTTTCTAGTCAAACAAATTGTTCTTAAGTCACTCGATGGAGGCGCTGTTTTAGAATTGCGCTCAAGGCCAATAGCTTTATGTATATACACATATGCGAAAGGACACATATTTGTACGTGTATAGTTATAGATATACATGCATACAATAATAATATCATAGGCACATATACACTATATACATACATACGTACTGGTGAGTTACAAGGGAGTGATTGGCAGAATCACCGCTATCCGTCGCAAATTCTGTTAGGCTTGTATATGTACATCTATGCATTGCAACTAACAAACAGACGACGCCCTGTGTTAATCTCATGGGATTCAGGCCACTCATCAGCCACTATCCCGCATCCTGCCACTCACTCCCTTGAATCTTACTAATGCAGACGTATAAAAATTAATAGGTGTATGCATGTACATTTATATATACGTACATGTGTAGATCTCTTACTATGTGTATGGAGTTGTAAGGATAAATAATGTTGAGCTCCCGCACCCCCCCCTCCTGTCGCCCCCACAACTCCCCCCACAATTTACGGGTACATTCGTTCGATTTCTTAATGTTTTGTAACACCGTCATTCATTTTGGGCTCCTTGCAGCCCCCCCTCCTCCCCACCCCACAGTATCCCTGCGAAAATTCGATTATTTGCCATCTGTCTTCACGTGAAAATCACATCAATTATTTTTGAGCTGTACGTTGAATATTATTTAATGTTTTTTCAACTCTATCTTGCGGTAATCATACAAAAGCGCTCTTTTCAAAATGGTTTTCCCATTTGCATTAGTAACATCAGAAATCATGGTAAATATTATTTGAATATTTGTAACTAATGTTCATTTTTTCGTCGATCATTATATCAAGGCGAATAGGCCTAATCCGCTTTTTAGTTATAATTTTTTAAAAAAACTATTGTAGTACACAAAGTAATATTAAATATTTTGTAGAAGATTGAACATTTTATCCTCTCCCTAAATTTCTTCTTAACCAATGAATTCAATACTATTATCGCTTGATTGTAATTGTATATATATATTATGTGAATTTTCACATCTAGACAATGCTTTATATGATTGACCATGTAAAAATAAGGGTTTATTGAGATAAAGACCAATTTGATGGAAAATTGGACCTTAAAAATTGTTTATTGTCATTAAAAAGTCAACAGTATGAAAAAGTGTAGTCTTTTTAAAACAAAAGGTAGATACGAATTATTTTCCGCAGATAAAGTAATGAGTGGGATAAAAATTTTATTACCAATTTTGTCACCTTTAGTAATTTTAGTAATATAGAATTATCGCCCAAACGAATTTAGAAAAATTAAAATACCAACGTCTCGTGCCCCGAACGTTGAGTTTAACGACGCGGTTAAAGGGGCTGCATGCGCACAAGAAACGATTGATAATTAAGTGTGTTGCATGAAATTTAAAATTTGTAATACATCTTATAGATCTTAATAATCTGTTGGAACACTAAGCTGATAAGAATAAATAGTATACTTTGATCTCCAGCGATAAAGACATAAAATCATACAATATTTTTATAATTTCAAAATAAATAATGATGATGACTGTATTAGGTGTTTTTACATGAAAATTAAAGATGTTTAAAACCTTGTTTTTGGACTTTTGAAACGCAAGATTTCGAATAGCAAGAAAGAAGAAGTTTTTAAATTTTTTTTTTCGTGTTTTGTTCATGTCAAATCCACAAGAACACACTTTTACTACATAAAAATTGATGAAGCTCAAAATTCGATTTTTCCACTTTCGATACACGATAATTCAAAAAGTAAGCAGCATAAACATATTTAAATAATGCCAAGAAAGTGCTTTTTATAAGCCGTACTAGACGGTCCCATAATAAAACTGAGGCCCCCAGAAATTTTAATAATGCAGTATTGTAACGTCATTATAACGGTTTGGCTTTCTTCACGGTCATTTACGGTTATCGGGACTGTTATCTTCGTGGTCAGCACCTTAAAAAACGTAGGAATACTAATTTTACCTCTCTTAATTTTTTTCATCGCACTTAAATACAAAAAATTAACTTTTAATGATGCCTAAATTTAACAGCAATCGAAGCAATTGAAAAGTCTCATGACTTGTCATACCTTTATGAAGTGAAATTGATGCAATACCTGTCCATGGAAATAATACTATTTTGAGTTGTCTGGAAATAAAAAAAAAGCAACGTTATGTATACAAATGGTTTTTCGGATCCTCCTGGACAGCAATAAAAAATTTTTTTTATCACCGGTACTTATTGATTTTCAAAAGAAATTTTGTGAGTGTTTCCAATTTCTTTATGAGTGTTTTTCACATTTTAATCAATATTTTTTGCACTAGCTGCATTGAAATTTTTACAAAATTTATTTGCTAATTGAAAAATCTAATTCAAATGTATGAGTTTTATTTTCTTCATTTTCAACAGAATCATCTGTAAATTTGCTTTTGTATTTATTTCATATCTCATCATTTTAAATGTTTTTTCCAACAAAAAAATATTCAAAAAATTATTTTAATTAATATGTCAAGATAACAATGCTGGCTTTTTCAAAAATATTTTAAATTTGTGAAATACGTTTAACTAGATTCATGGTTATTGAAGTTTCTTCGTAAGTTTTTTATAGTTTACCTTTATTTGTTTTTAAATCTTTTAAAAAAGCTAGAACTCTTTTTTTTAGTTAATATAAATTTAAAAAAAATTGTTCTTGATCTTTTGTAGAAATTACATTTAATCTTCCTACTGCAGTATGTTACCTTAAACGTTATATGTTTCCCCACTGTTTTTTCATAATGTTGAATATGTAATATTCTGAAATATTCACATATTTTAAATTTCAAGCAAAGTTATCAATCTTATTTAAATTGAACCATTCTGCAAGTAGTGTTTTGTAATTATTTAAAGAATCAAAATACTAATCTTTTTCCAAAATTATTTTCTCGCTATTTTTAATATGTATTGGTAAATTAATTGCACAATGTATCTGCCACAGATAGAATATTCTTATAATGTTCACGCGTCCTTCATCGGACTTAAATATCGAGCATCAGTATACTGTTCAATTCTATCATCAACTTTATTTTAGGGGATAGATAATTTCTGTACTGAACATAATGCTCCATCATTTCGTTTACAAATGTAGTTATAAATATAGCTAATGCTTTGTATTGATACACAATATTTAACGTTCATGTGACATATGTATTTCATTATCAAACATTTACTCTACAGTACGACCATTTGATTGTCAACTAAAATATTTTGATTACTATTATAAATTTTGTTCATACATTCCTCAAAAATATTGTATCTTCTTCTATATATTAGATAAACTTTTTTTTATATCTATTATCGCAAGAAGGTTTCAGAAAGTCCTTTTTACAAATTTTATGATTATGCTCAGGTACGGACTATAAATGTTATAAAGACCATGTAATATGTAGTTGATTACTAATTTCTTTAGACCGTGATCGTCCAAAGGAATTTCTGAGGATATAATATTATTCATATCATCCAGTCTTATTATTTTATTATCTGGATGCCGTTTCACTAAGATATAAGCATGTAGTAGTCCTTTTTTATTAAAATTTAGTAGTATAAACGTAAGATATAATCATGTTACATAATCATTTTTTTTAATATTGTTACGTAGGTTTCTGGTCGGTTAGGTGAACGCAAAATAAGGACACAGTAAGGACTATTAACTACTTTTTATTATTCTTTATGACCGAGCGAAGAGCCAAGGGTAGCGCGGTAGTCTGGAGGCACGTCTGCCAGTTTTGAAAGTCCCGAATCTTCTCCTTCTCCTTTACTCTCTGACCCGACTCAAGAGTTCCGCTTCTCCTCTCTCTTGGTCATACGTCCCTATCTGAGGTGGTGGGGTACGTACGTATTGGTATGCTATGTATACCGTACGCCACACGTCCGGGGCCGCGACGACGTCGTCCTCGACGGCGATTTTCCTGTATGTTGAGGGTAGGTATTTTGAGTAATGTTTGTGTTCTGTTGTTTGTGTTGTACGCTTTTTCCTTTAAGGAGTAAAGAGGTAGTCTTTTTCTGCTGATCCTTGTTTCTCCTAAGGATCAGTTTCGCTGTGTTTTTAGTGTATACATTTTTTTTTGTTTATGTACGCGCTTGTCCCTCTTTTATAACATTTGTGCAAAATTGCAATTTCATTTTATGTACTAAGGTTATATTATAATTTTAACGCATGGTTTTCTTTCTTTTACACATTTTTTTGTCACATTTTCCCATATTGTGGGTTTAATATCATATTCGTAAAGTTACTTGTGCATAATGCATATTTTATATGCAAATGTATTATGGTATAGTTCATCAGACGTCTTTTCTTATATTTATACGCTTAATCTTAAGTAAAAACCATAACAATCTGTTTAGTAGTGTATGTATATATTTATACATATAAAAATTTAAATAATATGAGTAATCATTGAAAAAATAAATTTCTTAAGAATTGTGTAGCCGTATATCTGCTCTTTTTCAAATAATGTATGTATCAAAATATATATGGTAAGTGTATCCATTAAATCATGCAAGGTATGCATATTAAAATTATTGTAAAGGATGTCGATGGCTAAGGTGTTACTGCGTTCAATTAACATTACTAGAATTTTTTTGTAATTATTTTCAAGCAATTATAGGTGTTAATGTCAGTATGTTAGTTATTCTATCATTATTTTTAGTAATAATATTATCATTATTCTTATTGTTATTCTAGCCGAGGATGTCGTTGTAAGGCTTTAGACCATTTTTTTTTAAAGCTTTTATTGCTCGTTCATGGTTTGTTGTTGTCGAGCTGTTGGCTTTTGTTTGATGGCCATACGCTTCCGAGTTTGATTGTCGGCCTGTTGTACAGGTGCTACATGTCCCTGCATTTGAATGACGATAGGTTCTCTCCTGGCTCCTTTTTGTTGTATTATTACTGGTTGTAGTGCTAAGCTGTTATCTGGTGTCTCCCTGTTGGTCATAGAGTGCCTTGTACCTGTAATTATTCTATAACAGATTAGTAGAGGGGCCCCTCATTGGAAGAGGCACTTGCATGCAAAATACCCGCCCATGATTATTATAATGCTCACGATCATTGTGTTTATTCACCATCTATCATTTTCTACTAGCTCATGGTTTTCTTTTGCTTCATCAATTTTTTTTGCTTATTCTTTAATTTTGTCAAAAGTTGTACCGTTTTGTAGTATGTCGGTGTCTGTATGGCCTTGTTTGTTGGCCAAGTCTGAGTCAATATCTTAATAAGGATTCTGTTATCTCAGTTATATTTTTGTCGGCTATTTCTAGCGTTCTCAGTACGCCTTCTACGTCTAGTTTCGTTTCGGTGAAAGTCAATATTGTATTTTCTTATTCTATCTGTAGTGCTGATTCGAAGTGAGTTTTTGCTGTGTGCGCTGCACATCCGCTCTGCAAATTTAGGATCCCCGAGCCTTTGAGGGTAACTGATCTCAACTCGGTCTTCTGGCATTGTATGAATATCAGCTCTTGTCCAGCAGTTGTAAAGATCCATTGGTTTGGGGCATGTAAACGTTTCTAATAGGTGTTAGATAGCTTGGACAACTTTATTTGACATGTGTTTAGGTGGGGATATTCTGCCCCAATAATTATTTTATTTCGCAGTTATCGTGGTCTTCTATCTTCCTTACAGGCTCGTTAGGAGCACATTCAAGTATGGTTTTGAGTGTCTCGCATTTCTGTATTTTTGTTTGAGATATAGGCATATATTCGCCGTAGTTCTCGTTAATTGCTATATATTGTTTATCTGGCCAGACGTATGCAAAGATGTTTGTTAGGCTGATGCCTGTTTGTTTTGTTGGCAGAGGTAAAGTTTTGTATGATTTGAAGAGTTCTTTATTAAGTTAGGGTATTGCAATGTGAAATATCAGTCGATTAATCCTGTACATTATTGTTATGGTCGCTACGCATAAAATTTCTTGGATACTTGCATCGTTTTCTTGTCCTGGGATTGTTAGTTCGGGTCTTGTCTGTTCTATTAGAGTCACTGACTTTTTGAAAAGGTGTGGTATAAGGAATCGTGGGTGTATTGTGCCCTTTGATGCGAATATAACCGCGTCTGCAGCGTAGATGTGTCTGCTTGATATTGATGTGCGTCTTCTGCGAGCATTTCTGTTGCTAGAGTTAGGGTAAACTATCGGTGTAGTAGGTCTTCGTCTAGTCTGACTTTGGTAATTCTCTGTTCCATCCTTTTTTATTTGTCTTCATAGATCGTAATTCATTTGTTATAATTTTCGTCTGGTTTGCTAGCAGCATAGCTAACGTCTTCGTGTCATTCGTATTTGATTTGATAAGATTCCCAATATTTTTTTCTTTTTCTTCGTCTAGCGTGCCAAATAGAAATTTATTGATTTCGCCGAAGATTGGTATTAGGCTTCTTGTTTGCCTTTTGCGTTTTATTTGTGACCTGTGTCCAGTTAATATGTCCATGACTCGAGTCACCTGTTATTCTGTTGATAAAATATTTTTGCGGATTTTGGCTATTCGTTAACGTAGAAGTTCCCTATCTTCAGCTTCCTGAGGGCTTTTGAAGATAAGGAGATTTTTCTCCGGTTCGCATTTCTCGTAAAGCTCATTGCTGAAACGTAAGAGCTTGGAACCAGGGCATGTCTTCTGGGGTCGTGATTCGGCCCCTGCAATAAAGTATCGCTCATTATTTAGTGTTCTCGTTATGTCGTTATCGCAATAAAGTTTTTTTTCTCTTTTTTTTCTTCAAGGGTTTACGATATTGTTTCCGATGTTTTCATTAGTTATACTATTTTTTGTCGGTTTCCCATCTGGTCGTTTATGTACCCATTGGTCTTGTGCATATCGTTCTAGTTCTGCATTCGGAGAGGATTTTTCTTTTTTTTTTTGACCATCGCTTGATTGTTGCAATACCTTTCGCCTACTTATTTCAATTTTTAATAATTGTTTTTTTTGTTTCGTGCAGAATAAGGGGTGTGGCTCTTTCTTTACAATCTCTGAGTATTCGGCCTTCTTTTTGCTGGTATTTTAAGCCGGTATTTCGTTTTTATTTAACGTGTTAATTAAGTTAAGTTGGTCTTTCTGTAGCAGTTAATTTGACAAATGGGGCTGCGAATGTTTTGCTGGCTTTTGCCGAGCCCGAAAAAAATTCCCATGTGGTATTTTTTGTGCTGTTTGTGCCTGTTATTTTATGTATGTTCCCTTTTCCTTTCCCTGGATGCATGAGGATAGGCATTTGAGAAGGGTTTTATGTGCCTGGTGGTGGGTGGTGTGGAATTCTCTGTGGTCCTACTCTGAAGGATAAGCTGGCTTGTCAGCTATGTCATCGTGTGAGTATAGATGTTGCGTGGCCAGTGTCCCGTGGTCTTATTTGTTTGTGGCACCAGGTTTTTTTCTCTTTTTATTGTAATGGAGTTTTTTTTTTTTAGGTCATCCATTTAGTTGTATTCCGTGGTGTGCCTGTGTCCTGGCGTCGGCCAGATGATCACATCCTGGACGTTAGTGCATGTGAAATGGTTTTTGCACCCATCAGTTGTTGCACTCATAGTCCGGTGAGTGTTTTTTTTATTTTTATTTTTTTTTCAGCTTTGAATGTGCTTAGTGATCGATCCCTACGCGCTTTTTGACCTAATTGCGCCCATGGAGGTGCGTGATTGGATGCTACGGACGCCTACGCTGCCAGTCCGCCGTTACGCGTATCGGGGTGGTGTCTGTATGTGCGACGTGATTTGTCCGGGTGGGAAGCTGTTCCGGGTGGTTTTCCACCATGAGTCTGCTGATTAACTTTCGGGAGTCAGCGATGGTGTGATATGGAAGCGCTGTCCTAGCCTGGAGGCTGGCGTCTTCTATGCTGTGAGCCTGGGCTGTGGATGTCATAGATCTTTTCTAGTGTTTGTGGCCGAGGTCCCACTCACCGCCCCTAATGACTATCCTTTGGAGCAACGGCCAGTTGCTCTTGTAATTGTTTTCTTTTCTTCTGTCTATATGCGTTTTTTTTGTTCCATGTGTTTTAACATCGTTCGTCAAAAAAATATTTTCAGGTCTGGCGTGTTCCAGACAAAGTGTTTACCATCCTGGGGGACCCTGTGGATCTGGTCCCCATCGCTCGCCGGTCAGACCAGACGTCTGCCCCCGATGATGCGCCTTTGGCAAACGTCAGTCGTTGTGATGAGGCCAGCGTGTCTGAGTCCGTCCGGGCGCCGACGCCTGCAGTAAGTCCTGCGGTGAGCGTTCTTCGAGCGCTGGTGCGGGTAATGGCTTAGGAGGCTGTGTTACAGGTGGGGGAGAAAGGGTAAGCTCCCCACCCTAACTAGGTGTTTAGTTTCAAAACTTCCCTTTTCGTTTTTGAAAATGATAAAAAAAAAATATAAAAAAACGCTTGAACCGTTTTTCTTCTTTCTTTTCCACATCCCTTATTGCTCCAAATTATTACAGCTGCTGGTAGATAAGAAGAGTAAAAAGGAAAGACTTAAAATTATATTGTGTTTTTTTGCTTTACAATTGATTGGGCGTGCTGTTGTACTTAGACGGAGCTACGCCCGTGATTCTTGCGGTAATACACATGTATATATATTTTTTACTGCAATCATTGCTGTATATTCTGTCAGGCGAAAGGTAGAGAAGCTTTTATGACTTCTTCTTCAATGAGGTAAGTATAAGTTATTCATTATTTTTCTCGCAATTTTTCCCGGCCACGAGGTATTTAATGTTTGTTTCATGTGTTTTTTTTTGTTATTGTTACGGATTTGTTATTATTTTCTATCTGCTATAATTTTTTTTACTTTCATTTTATTCACCTATTCATTCATTATGTATATTAAGTATCAATCATGCTAAATATTGTTTTATTTGTCGCTCGTCTGGAGCCGCAAAAAAAAGGTTGTAGGGGCTCTTTCCTGATCTCTTTTGTTTTATTCATTTAGATATTTAAGTTAAAGCTATTTATTTTTAATTTTTTGTTGTCGTTTTGAGTATGCAGGTTTTCTTTATTTTAACTACATGGATGACTCTAACTTCTTCGCCTCTCTGTAGCTTTACATTATGGGTTTTATAATCGATTTCCACAATCTCGTATGGTCCCACGTATTGTGCGTCGTATTTGCCTTTTAACGGTTCTTTAAGGTCAAAAACGGACTCTTGATCCATGAAAAACTTAGTATTAAGTTTCCTGTCATAGTAGTATTTTAAGAGAAATTTAGCATGTACCTGTTTCATGGCAGCTGTAGTGCGCATTTCTGTTGGAGACATAGCAATTTGTTCGAAATACTTGTCATACGTTGGATCATCTTATTGACGCTTAAAACTTGATGGTATGCGAGCTTTCTGTCCGAAAAGTGGTTCGTAAGGCGTGTATCCTGTGCTCTCATGTTCTGAGGTATTGTATGCAATCATACACAATGGTAACAGTTCGTCCCATTTTTCGGCCTTATCAAGGTATGCTTTTAAATATTCTGCTAAGACATGATGCATGCGCTC
>JAPYYV010010822.1:0-11116 GCA_030522625.1 Copidosoma aretas | reverse complement strand
AATACTCGTAGAAAAATTTATGTAAAACGATAAAAGAATAATAAAAATGTTTGAAAATATTGTTATGTAAAGCGTAAAAGTAATAATAATGTTTAAAAACATTGTTAAATAGGCCAGTTTATATCAACCTGACATATAAAATTCTTAAACTTTGTTTGGAACATCCGTACTCATAGCTAGGCTTTTTCTTTTATAAGGAAGTGAACCAATGTCTTTTTCTTTTTGCAATACTTTAGCCTTTCTGGCCATCCACGTGCACACACGAAATTGATTTGCAGTCTTTCTGATGGACCAAAAGTAAGGGACTGTTGTAAGTAAAAAACAATTTTTGTTTTCGAGACGATATAGTTGACAACGATCTTTCCAATTTATTATTCCACGTATTACTTCCATTATCTACAAAAGACTATTAATTATTATCAGTAATTAGTTTCAAGATCTAACAGTCAGATTATGGTGGGTTCAACTTTTTCTCTCTTTTTGCTACAATTGTTTGTTCCAAAGAAGCCACAAGCTTCAATCTTTTTACCTGATCATCAACGAGAGGGCAAACAAAATCTTCTTTTTTTTTATCGACAGTATTCATTATCATTTATTTGTATTCTTCGTCTTCTTTTTCGTCTTCGTTATTATGGAAAACAACTTGTCTTCTTTTTTCTTTGTTTTCTTCCTCAAAATTAATAGACCTTTTGTTTTTATACAGCCTTGTCTTGGATGCAGCAAAAATAATCAAGCCAAATAAGCCACTGAATTTGTTATCACAGTTTTCTGATACATAAACGAAATGTTTTCGATCAAAATTGTGGCCTTTTTTTTTTTATAGATTACAACACCTAGGCAGTGGCGTCATGATACGCTGAAGAATAACTCACTCTTTACTCAAATTTAAGCTCACTTGTGTTTCTAAATTGGAAAATTCAATTCATACGTGCAAAATAAATTAAAACAAGGAATGCTTGGAGAAAAATTACTTCAGTAAGGTATTCTTCATTAAATTTGTAAGATATCAACTATTGTTTACAGGGCTAAGCAGCCGAACTTACTATATACATTTTAGCCACAGGTAAAAGTGCTCCGAGCCTTGCAGAGAGAGCCAAGCAACTAGTCCAGCGAGCGAAGCGACGTGTCTACTTGTCCAGAGCAGATATTTAAGACGCCACCTTTTCACCGTGTGCCGTTGCCGTGAATGTACCATTTACATATATTCACTGTGTTCCAAGCACAAGGAGTGGTGCCGTCTCCTGCTACAGTGGTTGAGAGGTTATATACATATCGCATATTAATATATCAGCAAGGGTGGTATGTATGCGAGAAAACGACACTGCATTCAGTGAATAAATAAATATATGTAAGTTTGTTGTATTTAACACACACACAAACTTAGTCGCTGGCGGGACTCATAAATATCTCGAGTCGTTACGAGAGTCCAGCTAAACCGTCAATACTATTCTTACCTTGCCTAATCTGCGTATTCTAGTCAGTTAGCTACAAGCACTTAATATATTCGTACTCAATATGTTATAACTGTCTACATTGTTATTATAGGCTCCGAGTACCTACACCGATATAATTGTTAAATCAGGTAATCAATAATTGAACATTGTTTTAATTTAAATATTGCGTATTGTTATTTACAATTATTTATTGTCATCATTAAAATTCCAGTTATTTTTCTACATCAACGTGTATCAGATTCTGAGTTATTCAACCTATCTCCTAACCATCCGGAGTTTCAAGCTAAAAAGAAAGCTTAAAACTTACAAATCAATAATTAAGATGGTGAAGGACAAAGCCAAATTTCTGTCATCTTCGGAAGCTCAGGATAGTAAAACCACCGTGGTGAAAGTAAAGACCATTCAAATTATGGGCCAATAAGAAACTTATTTTTTCCACCAGTGAGTCAACACATTGCTAAACACTCAGAACTGGTGGAACTGTCCATGATCATGAGAGTAGCAAAAAATCTAACGACGATAGGGAAGACAAGAAGAATTGCAATCACGTTAACAGGAGAGCTAAAAAAAGTAATACTTGGATGAGTAAGTTATTGTGTAGTTTAACGATTATTATTTAGAGGTGGTTGGTAACCCTTGAAAATCTACTACGGGCAACCCATTACCTATTCCTAATCATGATAACCCAATCAAATTTATCACGAATAATTTGATACTCGAAAAATTTGCAAGTGAAGACCATAACGCTAAATCGTGGTTAGATTTGTTTATTCTTGAATGCCAAAGATTAAATAAAACGGAAATACAGTTACCAAAAGCGTTAAAAGTATATTTAGAAGGACCTGCCTTAAATTGGTTTTCAACTTTATTTAAAACTGGTGCTCTGTTAAAACCTTGGAGTTATTACGAGAAATCTTTTCTTGATATATTCGCTGAAACACCGTGGCATGAAATTTAAAAAGCTTATTCTTTCCGTTAGTTGAGTGGTTCGTTCTTGGAGTTTGCTTTAAATGAATAAATTTTCTAATTAACGTCGATCCAGAGCTTAGCATAAATTCTTAAATTATTTTATTGTACTGACTTTTCCGAAATTCTTTAGATCGCATTCAAACAAGAAACATGTGCTAACGATTGAAAACTTGATGTCTACATTACGAAAACTTGAACTAGCAATGAACACAATCTTAAACGCGAGAAAATCCAAGTCAGAAATAAATGAACCGAAACGAAAGTTCGCACCGTGTCTTATTTGCGAGAAAATCGGATACGCCAATAGATTCCGTCCGGAAAATCTATGTAGAAACAGATCTTATCCAACTCTTATAAGATAAGCAGAGTTAAAAAATGGATAAGATCCTGCTTATAATGGTAAATATACAAGTTAATAATAATAAAGCTATTGCGCTATATGATTCTGGAGCCAATGTGTCACTCATGAACTACAAGTTTTGTAAGAAGTTACAATTAACAAGCAAAATAAGAGGGATCAAAACGTTCCAAACATTTAATGGGCTTGTAGATGCCTGTGGAATAGCATTGGTAGTTTTGAAGATCTTTAATATACAAAAACAATTTTCATTAATGATTATTATAAATTATTTATTAAAGGATAATTTTTTGATCGGCTTGGATTGAATCAATGAGTTTTGATTTTGTCAGAATGAGAATTTAGAAATCAGTCAGAATTTGAATTCAACTTTCAAAAATGTAAATGTCAAAGTCAATCAGAGTTTACATGTTACTCTTGAAAATTAAAGTGAAAGTATTAATTTAGATGATCTCTTCACAAAACATGCTTTACTATTTGCTAAAGAAAAATTTGATATTGGTACGGTAAAAAATTTTGAAGCAACAGTAAAGTTAACCGAAAACAAATAGATTTCAAAGAAACCATATTAATGCTCTATTTCGCACAGGTTAGAAATAGAAGCACAAATAAAAAATCTACTAATTGCAGGAATCGTGGAAAAGTCGTATAGTCTATATGCTTCGCCAGTTACTCTGGTTTATAAAAAGAAAGAGAAAAAAAAATCACGGTTGTGTATTGACTATCGGGAATTAAATAAAATAATTATTCCGGAAGAACAACCGTTTCCTAGAATTGATGATCTCGTAGTACGTGTAGGAAAATGTATTTACTTTTCAAAATTAGACTTCAATTCAGCCTTCTGGTCTATTCCTTTACGAGATAAAGATAAATATAAAACGGCCTTTGTGACTCACCATGGTCATTAGTAATAGGAATGTTTACCTTTTTCAGTAAAATCAGCTCCGGCTATATTTTAACGAAATCTTTCAAGTATAATTAAAAATCACGATTTGGATTATCTTGCCATAAATTGTATAGATGATATTTGAATTTTTTCAAAAACACTATTCAGATCATTTAAAATACATTCAGAGAACACTGCAAGTTTTAAAAGAACATGGTTTTAAACCAAATCTAGGAAAATGTAGGTTTGCACTAAAAGAAGCGAGGTATTTAGGATATATAATGGCGAACAATAGCATAAACCGTTTAATAATAATTTAATAGATATCAAAGATTTTCCTACGCCGAAAACGAGAAAACAAATCAGAATATTTTTAGGCATAGTAAATTTCTATTTGAAGTAGGTTCCCATATCAGCGATTACACTAGATCCTTGACACAATCTTTCAAGGAAAAATGTTTATTTTATACGGTCGAATGAATGTGAAGAAAGTCTTACACAAATGCAAAAGTACCTATGTACGTCACCAATTTTAGCAATATTTGATCCGAGTAAGCCAATATACATTTACACAGATGCTAGTTTGGAGGGACTCGGTGCAATTTCAAAACAACCCTAGGGAGATGGATCTATTAGGCCAGTATTTTATTTTTTGCAAAAATTCACTGCATTTCAGAAAACGAAAAGAGCAACCTATATTGAATGTTTAGCAATAAAAGAGGCCTTTTTATATTGGCAGTATTATCTTATAGGTTAAAAATTTGAAATATATACGGATCATTAATCTTTACAAAATTTCACAGTAAAAAACTGAAAAGACACAGAACTCTTATATATACTAAACTGTATTCCACAAGTTGAATAAGACATTCAGTATAATCTAGGTAATAACAATATAGAGGCATATTGTCTTTCAAGGAATCCAGTCTTATCGGAAGAGAACAAAAATGAATCAAAAATAAAAATATTAAATTTTATAACATCGAAAAATTTTTTGGATGATCAAAAAGATTTAATTCATGATAAATATCGTACAATCAAAGATAAAATTACATGTGAAACCTTTAATAAGAAAGAGAAGTCATATTTAACAGAGAAATCTGGTATAACCGTACTTAAGCAACTGCATGATTGGCAAGGTTACATCGGTATCAAACAAGTGTCATTAACGATTACACCAGTCTTCTACATTAAAAATAAGCGTAAATATATAACAGTTATTTGCAGGACCTACAAGACAGGCATAAAGAACTAAACGAGATTTGGTAATTTTAAGGCTCTGTTATAACAATTAAGTCTAGCATCAAAAACGTTAAAAATAGTATCGATAGATACGATAGGAGGTTTTAGTGGAAATAGATCTCCAAAAAAAGATTGACACTTAACACTGGACCAATTAGCTCGATACACATTAATTTTAACATCAAAAACGCAGGTAGCACAAGATTTCATCAATCTTGTGAAAAAGGTGGAAATTAAAGGTATCATAGAGACAGTTTTAACGGATCAATATCCAGGGATAAACTACACAAAATTCAAAAATCATTCAAAACAAAAAAAAATCAAATAATTTTTACAGCAATAGACTGTGCATTTTTAAACGGAAAGAATAAGCGAACCAACCAAATGTTGGTCAATAGAATCCGTTATAAAATATATGAAAATAAGAATAAACCTTGGTCGACCATTGCAGAACAATGTATTCGAGAATACAACAACACTATTCATAGCTCCACGGGTTTTTCGCCGAATTATTTATTAACAGGAGGGAATAACTCAGTCATTCCAAGATAATTAAACGAAAGCATGAATAATAATCTAAACTTAAATAGATCTGTGGCACTAAAAAATGCTAACAGATCACATAATGTAAACAAAGAGTATTGTAATAGACGTACAAAAACATAAAATATGAAAAAAAATATTTAGTCAATCTTTAGAGCGGTCATAAAATGAATAGAAAGAGATTAGATCCGATTCAGATACGTCCATTCAAAATAGCGGAATAACTTTCAGAATTGATTTACAAAATAGATAATGGTGATAAAAAGAAAAACTTGAATATTTTTCATAAGAGTAAAAAGATCGCTTATTATCCTGTTGCTGGCGAGTCTTCTCGGGGAAGGGGGATGTAAGTTTGTTGTATTTAACACACACACAAACTAAGTCACTCGCGTGACTCATAAATATCTCGAGTCGTTACGAGAGTCCAGCTAAACCGTTAATACTATTCTTGCCTCGCCTCATCTGCGTATTCTAGTCAGTTAGCTACAATAACTTAATATATTCGTACTCAATATGTTATAACTGTCTAAAGTGTTATTATAAGCTCTGAGTACCTAAATCGACATAATTGTTGATTCAGGTAATTAATAATTGAACACTGTATTAATGTAAATATTGTGTATTGTTTTTGACAATGATTCATTGTCAGTACTAAAATTCCAGTTATTTTTCTGCATCAACGTGTGTCTGATTCTAAGTTATCCAACGTACCTCCTAACCATCCAGCGTTTCAAGCTAAAAAGAAAGCTTAAAACTTACAAATAAAAAATTAAGATGGTAGAGGTGAGAGCAAAATTTGTGTCATCTTCGGAAGCTCAGGATAGTAAAACCACCGTGGTGACAGTAAAGACCATTCAAATTTTGGGACAAGAAGAAAGTTTTTTCTTCCCACCAGTGAGTCAACACATTGCTAAACACTTAGAACTGGTGAAACTGTCCATGATCATAGGAGCAGCAAAAAATCTAACGACGTAAGGGAAGACAAGAAGAATTGCAATCACTTTAACAGGAGAGCTGGAAAAGTAATACTTGGATGAGGAAGGTAATGTGGTGTTTACGGTTATTATTTAGAGGCGGTTGATAACCCTCTAAAATTTACTACGGGCAACCCATTACCTATTCCTAATCATGATAACCCAATCAAATTTATCGCAAATAATTTGATACTCGAAAAATTTTTATTAAAGACCAAAATTCTAAATCGTTGTTTTCACAATAAAACGCGCTGCATAGATCGATGAAATATCGAATAATAAGCGCAACATTTGATGGTATAGTCAATTATAATTATTGGACTTATTTAAAATATTTACCATCAAGGCATGTACATTCATAAGATCACATATCATCCGCGTTTGACTGCAAAGAGACGCATAACAGAGCAATGAGAGAGACAGTCCTTGCCGAGGCTTCGGTGGCTGAATTGGTTCAAGCACCTTTCCGTATTGAGATCAAAAGACAGAAGGAGGTCTGGGTTCGAGCCCCAGCCAGAGCAAGCCTTTTTTTATTGTTCTGTTGTTTTTTAATCGACAATTTTTAAACGTAAATCGTTGTTTTCGCAATAAAACGCGCTACATAGATCGATGAAATATAGAATAATAAGCGCATCATTTATGATATAGTCGATTATCATGATTTGACTTATTTAAAAGTGATTTTGGTTTTTGTTCAAATGACAAATACGAGAAACACAAGCGAGAAATGGAGCTTCGTTATTCAAAAGCCAAAACTGTTAAAGGAACCAGAAGATTTTATTGTTTTATTTCGTCAAATTTTAATACTTTAGAATTTGAACTTTTTTTTCAGCCTGTAAAGAAAAAGTTTTCCAAAAATTTAATCTTATAAATATTTATTAAAATTAGGGAGAATATAAAATGTACGAAGAAATTCGTATTTAATCAATAATATTGCTGAATAATAAATGTTAATTGATAGTTTATTTAATTTCAGAATCAATGTGTACTTAATGTTCTTAATTAATGATTATTGTTTAGCTGGAGAAAACGTTCGTGAGGATTTTGTTGCTTGAAACAGACCTGTACTATAAAAAGCGACTTTAGTTAAAATACAATAAATTATTTTCTTATAGAGAGTACTTTATTTTTTTTTTTGGTAAAAATAGTTTTTGGTAAATTTTTCGAATTTCGTTTACAAATTTTTAACATTCATTAAGTAGAAAAATTTTGTTCAAAATTTCAAAATATTTCAATTGTCACTGACAGAATGTTTGGAACAGTATAAAGTCGCTTCGTCTCATTGCTAATCATAATATTACTAGAAACTATAGAAGCTTTTCCAATAGAATGGTGGCAATTGTATAAAATTTGTCTATAGTGCGCAAGAAATGTCATAAGCATAAATGCATTAAATCGCCAGAATTAACCTACTAATCTAAGTATCTAGATAATTTTATAATAATGCAATATATATGAGATCCAATTTTTTGATAAGTCCGATTATTTCTAGTATATTTGTTACAGCTACTATAGTTGTTCTATGGGTACTAAAAGTGATAGGTTATTTTTTTTAAACATAAGCGACTGAGTATACCGCAAAAATGGTACTGTTTGCGTTCTATGTAAATGTACTAGGTAATATATGCTAAGTTGGATTTGATTATTTGCTATCCGAAATCACAATATGACAAGTCTGTATACGTGGCTGAAGTTCTAGCACAAGCAATTGTTTTTAAAATTTTCCAAATGGTACAATGTTATCCTTTTTAATTTTAGAGGAAAGAAAATATGATAATTTTAAAATGTGAATCTGCTTATTTTTGAACAATACATTGTGTATTAAACCCTAATGAAATGTCACATAGTACTATGTACATGAAAGCAAAAGTGACAAGTACAGTTTATCTTTAGTATTATTCGTGTTTCTATACACTATCGCTCGCGTTATAAAAAATGAAACAATATTAAATAATAACGAGAGTATAATATCACACCGAATATAGGAGTATACAGACAAGAAGACCTTGGATGTACTTTCTTTTGAAGAATTGACAACAACGAACTGAACAACCAACTATAGTTTATACTGCTCAAAATAAGCAAATAAGAGAAATTAACACTGATCGCGGAAGCTCCAAAATGTTTTTACATGAAATTAGAGCAGCTTAACAAACTTTTCCATATTGCTGGTTTAGTCAAAATTCTATGCAAGATATTAAATGATTTAAAAAATACAAGGTGTCTCTCAAAGCAGCTATTGTATTAGCCAATGGTAGGCCTGTCGTGTTATTAAAAATATCAAATCAATTGTTATGTGTGAAGTGTTCAATATTACAATTTACACTGTTAATAAATGGGCTTAGATAATTAGTTATATATTCAATACGGCAAAAAACAGGGAAATCAGGTGATTGGTTGATGTCCATATAGTAGCACACCATGTTTTATACATCATTGTATACAAGCCATGACAATGAGTATCAACAGCTGATTAGAAGAACATAAGTCGCCATACTCTTAGTCGTATGAAGTTCTTAGTGATAATGAGTGATCAGACTTAGCCCGTGCAGTTGCTGATTGGTCCATAATCAATTTTTACCATACTGCAACAGAAGTAAGAACTTTTCTCTCTCTTTGCGAGAAAAGAATTCCTCCTTCGGGCGCAGGATTCATAAAAAATCGTATGCGTGCCACGGGAGGAAATAAAGAATGCTCAGATCAAACGTTCGCCACCTTTGGCTTCGCCTCGGATGGCTACACACGTGATCTGGAGCATACTTTACTATTCCTTTTTTAGTACGTAATGTACTATTGTTCCAAAATATCTGGTTTATCTAAGATAGTCATCTTTACTAAAAGATAAATAATCTTGCGTAATCTCAGAGTAAGACAGAGAATACTATAAGTGGCATCTGCACAAAAGCAATGGTTATGTAAAAAAGTGATTGTTTAAATCTTACATTAAAAAGAAATCAATCATGATCGGATGTTGCGGAATAACCTGCGAAAAATATTCCTCAAAAGGTAACATGATATTTTAAATATTAACTAATTACGTGGATTTGCGTTTAACACAGCAAAAACGCTACTATAATTCATCGGTCTATTAATAGTAGTTTTCGTCACAAATGTGCATCGCAAGCGCCCTCGGGCTCATGGACAGCCCTGGTCAAATGCATATGAGTGGCGAATCTTATTATTTCTACCGAGAGTGTACCAAGGTTGCAAGAGTGCCCGAAGTAAGAAAAAGTATTTACTTTCACTAGAAAGACCAAAAAGGGCTGCTGATGCATTTTATTTATAATGTATGCATACAGATTTCTAATTATTATTAAAAAGACTACGTTTTTTAACGAATACTAATCAGGCTATTCAAGTTTTTTCAATAATTCTTTAGTTTTTTAAAAAAACCGTTCTCTTAATACTAATAATTAAAAAAAAAGAGATTTGTCTAGAGTTAAGTTATTTGCTGTGTATATCTTTTACACATTATTCTAAAAATTAAAATTACATCAACCATGAGTAATAACATAATTTATTTATTTTACTTGTAAACAATGATAAATTACTTTCATATTACCTATTTAAAGTCTGTGATAAATTCTTCGAATTTCATTTAAAAAATTTTTACTATTCATTTGTGTAGAAAAATTGTGTTCGAAATTAGCAAATATTTGAATTTATGCTGTCAAAATTTTTGAAATAGTATAAAGTCACTTTGTCTCATTACTAATCATAATATCACTAGAAATTATAGAAGCCTTTCTAATATAATGGTGGCAACTGTATGAAATTTGTCTATAGTGCGCAAGAAATGTCATGAGCATAAATGCATTAAATCGCCGGAATTAACCTACTAATCTAAGTATCAAGATAATTTTATATTAATGCAATACAGATAAGATGAAATTTATTCGTAAGTCCGATTATTTTTAATATTTTTGTTATAGCTTCTATTGTTGTTCTATAACTACTTAAAGAGATTGGTAATTTTTTTAAAACAAGAGCTAGTAAGTTTACACGAAAAAAGGGTATGTATGTGTTCGATATAAATGCACTCGGTAATATATGCAAAGTTGAATTCGATTATTTGTTATCTGAAATCATAATATATCACGTTTGTGTATCTGTCTGAAGTCCTTGCCCAAGCAATCATTTTCTCTCTCTTCTTCAATTTTAAAATTAACAGTTTTTTAAAAATATTTTTAAAATAGCAAAAAGACATTTTATGAATTCATATGATACTTATTAATAAAATTTATTTTATAAATATAAACAATTGGAGGGTTGGCGTGCAGAGCGCGCAGGGGGACGAAGCCCTACTAGTGTATACATGTATATACATGTATATCTTCCTATATTATATAGTTGTATGAACAAAAAAGAGTTCTAGCCCCCCCCGCTCCCCCCGCTCCCCATCAGCTCCACCCGGCTCCCCACGGCTCCCCCTCAAATCACGTAGTTATTCGTTCATTTTTACGTGATTTTTAACCCTATTTTTTGGGGGTTAGCTCCCCCCCGCTCCCCCCCGCTCCCCGCAGCTCCCCCTCTACCTCCCCCTCGCCTCCCCCTCAGCTCCCCCCCCCATCACCTATTCCACAATACACACACACAAAACTTAATTATAAGTCCATTCACATGAATTAATAATTTGGTTTCATTTCGATTTCTCCCTTCTACATGTTTTAAGATTAACATTATATTAACA
>JAPYYV010010821.1:0-11116 GCA_030522625.1 Copidosoma aretas | reverse complement strand
TTGTAAGTTCGTTTCAAAACGAAGAAAATGAAATAAAAAGCGTTTCTGTACGTGCTTTGGTTGCAGAGATATCCTTTTTGCAACTAAAAATCTGTACGCACCGAGCACGTTCCGCCAGGAGCATGAATTCACTTCAGTGTATGACGTTACCGACGCAGCTGAGTCAGCTCGCTGCCGAAGGACGATTTCGCGCATTTGTAATTATTAGTTTATCATTGAAACATGCAATAAAGAAGTACGAAAACAATTTTGCGGTAAACATAGAAGCTTCAACTTGTACCTTGCCAAGTTTCATGTGTCTAAGTTTATTGTGGCAGCCGCTACAAGTAAAAGAGTAAAAGTATCGTAATTCCGCTTCCATTGGTCCTACAATAAATATGGTTTTTTCAAAATTCATAAAAAAATGAGTCTAATCAAATGCACTTTATTGCAAATCTCAATCTTGTAAATTGACAAAATTAGGACCTATCAAATATTGTTTTTTGTTAATAACAAAAAAACTACTTATTGGAAATATTACAAATTTAGCATGTTGAAAGACTGTATGAATACCTACCGATTCCAATTGGTTTCATCGGGATCTATAAATGTCCGAGTAAACTACAGCGTTCCAAAGTTGTTAATGAACAATTTTGCAATAGGTTGCCGTATTAATTATGGGCGATCAGACCAAGCGCATCTCGTTAACAATGCCAAAATCTATGAAATATCAAAATTTCAACAAGTAAAAATAATTTTATCATATGTATTTTAATGATTTTCTAATTTTTTATTTTTGCAGTTTTTTGTATAGTTTTGATGGGAAAACACATTATTTATCTGTTTAAAATACTCTATTTCTACGTAAAATCGTCCGAGGAACAACTTTTATTCGAAACATTTTTCGCTAAAACCTTTTGTTTTTGAGATATAGCGGAATAACTGACAAATAGATTTTCCGACGTATTTTGCAACGCCACTCAAAATCCAACGCTCGGATTTTCTAACTTTTTTAATGGCACACTATACTCGTTGAGACCTTTCATTTAAGCCCACATTTGTCGTGCACCATCCAGGTTCAGAAAACACATGTTCTGGAACCTCTGGCGCCCCGACTACCAGCCGATAGTATGCAACGAGGTGCTGGCGCTAGAAGCCAACGAAGCACTGCCCGCTCGGGTCCGCTGGTGCGCCTTCTTCTCTCCACCCACCACTCCCAACAGGCTCGTCAGCCTTGCACTCAGTTTCGAGAAGCCCGATTTGATTTCGCGGGTTTTGCCATCGATACACATTCTTTCGCGTCCCACACACATACTGACCCACATTCTCGGCTCTTAATACAGCACTCATACTCTTTCGGTCCATACTTATAACTACAGTACAGCATTTTCTTTTTGGAAACTTCCACGCACAATTCCCGGGACGCTATTACTCGGCTCTGTTTATTAAAATATCTCGCTCCTCGATTGCTGTCCTCTCCGTCTTTTGATCTTATTCACTCCTGTTCCGTTACGTGACGGTCACAACAATCCGTATGTAAATCCATATGGATCGAATCTGTATGACGAATCCATATTAAAAATCCACATAGTATTTCTTACCAAGATCAGATTGAACATAAATATTAACTCCACTATGAATATTACCATGCGTATGGCAACACCAAAACTGGGGGCCTAAAGTATCTAAGCTAATAAATGAAAAACCTAAAATATTCATTATTTATCTAAAATTTAGCTAAAATGCTTTAGGCCCCCAGATTTGGTGTTGCCATACGCATGGTAATAACCATTGTGGTGTATATATTAATGTTCAATCTTATCTTAGTGAAAAGCACTATGTTGATTTTTAATATGGATTCGCCATTTGGATATGCATATGGATTTGGTTCCAAAACGCCATATGGATTCGATCCATATGGATTTCTATATGGATTGTTTTGATTGGAATATATCATCATTGCCAAACTTTGGCCAACGTTCACCTAACTTGTGACGCAACTGTTTGGCTTAAGTTTGACACACTCATGCCGTTTTTGCGCAGGTTGCGGATAAGCGCAGACTTTGGTTGCCATCCAAAAAAAATAAAATAAGGAAGTGTATCCGTATTTATAGGGATTGTTAACAGACTTCTGTGTGGATCCGTGCCATTCGAAGTTCATCTTGTACACACAAATTCAGATCCCGTCAGCAGTCTTTAGCGCTGCTAAATAGCCAAAGCACAGAATGAGGAGTTGGTGCAAAAAATTAGCTGACCACCTTTAATTGACATAAGTATACAGTGCGTTAATATTGAGGAATCATAGGCAGTTAGATGGTAAGACGCAATTATTTGTAGATCATTTTTATTCATTCTTCCCTATTTAACTTAAAATGTAGACTAATATGAATGAAAATTATCGATGCCTATTAACTAGTAATTATCCGTATTTGAAAATAACTTATATAGTTGATGTAATAAAAAAATGTATTCATTGAAATATCAACAGCCAAATAAATGGAGGCTTGTAAAAAGAAAATTATGTTGCTATTCGTCAAAAACGTTATTCAGTAATATGAGTTATAATTTTTATCAATAAAACTATACCATACCACAGATTAATGCACGTCTGTAAAGTTGTCTTGCTACTTTTACATAAGAGTATAGTGTTTGGCAATAAATTTGTACCTTTTGTTGCACTCGTTTTGCAGCCCAAATACCAAATTTGCAGTCGTTAAGTTAAGCAAGATAAATAGGTACAGTGCTAACTTAACACGAAACTAACACTGCATGTACGTATACAACATAAACATAGCTATATGCACAGCTCTGCACAGGCTTAGAATTTGCAGTTTTTTAGCACGTCTTTAAGTATCTTCTAATTAAACTAGGTGAATCTTTGACGGAATAAACAAATGGAGAGACAAGAATTGTATGTGACTATCCCTATATCTGTTATAGTTTCGAACAAATCTACTGTTGGATCTTTCATTCAGTGTAGGTGAAAATAAGTGATTTAAAAATTTTTTTTAAATGTTTTATCATGCCATAAGACAAATCTTAAACAATAATTATTGACAGTTATCTTCTGATGTCGCACGCTAAAATTTCTACACAATTTGAAAGCTGCAAAACCATCGAAATAATTTATCCCTGTTATTTATTCAAAATTGAAATTTTCTTCTAAAATCATATTTTCTATCTTGTAATTACCATCACGTTTAATTTGTATAAAAATTTCATTTTTGTTTCGCATTTTGATAATGCCACATATAATTATCCATGAGAAAATATTATTAGATTCCTCATGAAGTTTAGCACCACCATCGATTCTCCCACGATCAGTAGCACTGCTATCATAACTTACAAGAAGTAAGTAGCACTTCGTATGTATTTCTTAAGAAGAGTAGCTCTGATGAGGAAATATTTAAAAAAATTTTGAAAAATGTGCAGTGTTTCTATTTCCAAAAATTATTATTCATTAGCTGTATATTAAAAAAAGCTGCTTGAGTCATTTTCATTTTAAAAGTGTTTGAGCCTATAAATTCAATTCGATTTTTCAATTTACGATTGTGAATTATTAAATAATGACTGGTATCTTGAAAGAATAATTCTAGTAAAAAAAAGTTTCTCTTTACTTTTTATTTTAATACCCTACACGGATAGTAAATAATAATTTTTCAAATATTTTTTCCAAAATTGTTTGAAGTGCTTCCATAACTGAGCTACTCTTTGCAAGAAATACTCAGGAAGACATATTCATCGCAAGCAATCTAACTGCGATGCTATACTTCGAGAGAAATCTTCAAGTCGGTGTTACATTCCATGCGGAACATCTACATGTACACAAATATTAATAGATTTTGTGACCACAAATTTGGGAATTCAAGATGTACCTCCATAGCTCCATTTTCCACACCGTTACACAAACTTTATATATCTTAGATATGTATTGTTGATATAACCCTTGACCATCTTCAAATTATTACCTGACAAATTCTTCATTTTCTACCCTTTGATCCAGCAAAGTTCTATAAAAAAAAAAAAACACATATGCAGACCTGAAGATTCTAAGAGAGTAAAATAAAAATAAAATATAACTATTATACTGAATGAGATCTTACATGATATCAAAGACAGACGTAAATTTAAAGTTAAAAATTAATTAAAATTATAGTCTCAATTCCATTGGAAAACTCACGAAAAACTTAGAGAAAATGATACAGACACAAATCCGTATGTAAAGAAGAATCGTTCAAGAGAATTTTTGACACATCTACAAACATAGTACATCAAAAAAAGAAATACATCGTTTATGGTAAGGGATAAATGCCAAGAGAATCAATTTTAACAACACAAGTATACTGACACCAAAATAAAAAATGAAACACCTATAAACTTATCTACATTACTTAAAAAAATGGTACTCAGCTGAGTAACACAGATAAAAGATGTGAGATTGTATTCAGCTTTAGAAAGTAAGAATATTAAGGTTTTGGCTGGTAAGGGGTCACAAAAATCGACACTAACAATACTGATTGGTATTTTGCATGAAAAATTGGGTTGGTGTCATCAATATAAACAAAAACTGATGGTGATAGAGTATGTCGTAATCCAGGAGAGGAGACTCTTACACTTGCACTCATAGATACCAAAATTATTTTGATACTTTCAATTTACAGATCTGAGTAATATCAAGTCACGTGGGAGCGCGACGAGGCAAGTTTGAGAAGCAGACGAAGCCTACTATTTACTTTTGATTCCGATACTCGAATTTTCAAACCGCGATGAAAAATTATTTATATCGATGGGCCAATAGTATTTTGATTTAATTTAGCATATTTGATGCTACACTACAGTTTCACTAAGAAATATTGGCACGAAAGTTTTTGCAAAATCGAATAAAAGAGATGCGTATCTCAATATGCTTAAATCAAGATTTTATCAAGTTCAGCCTTCACTAAAAGTGGTCTTATCGTTAATTTAGCATCGAGCCAAAACATTTCTCCATGGTAGAGAGATAGGCGTGCTCTTTAGACCAATAAGTGCTGCCAACAGTAAGTAATGTTGGCTGCATGTATATTTGCTGTGCTCACTCTTATACGTGCACAGCACGCATGAAATAAACAGTCTGCTGCACTGTCGTTGTATTGTGTTGTATTTTGAGGTTAAATACACTCAATTTGTTTCGTATATAGTTCTATAGATCTGTTGATTACAAAGTAAATTGAGATGATCATTCGAGTCCTAGTTTACTAAATTGAGATAAATTATTTGTTTTCCTCACTTCGATAATATAGTGTGACTTAGCCCTTCGGATTCAGAAGATTAGCTACATCGTACATGAAGAATCCTGTTACTGTTTGTGTTTTTTTGTGTATCATCAATGAACTTAACAACTGTATATTTAGACATACAAGAGATTTACATTGTTGACAAAATGTATCAAACGAATGTGGTATTATTTATACTTTATTTAACGTATTTTATTTACCTACTCTGTGGTATATTTACTCATTGTTTATTTGTTTATGTATTTATTTATTGACATTTAGTTGAAGGAATTCTTTCAAAATTTGGCTTCAGGTGACAAATTTAATGCATAATAGTGCAGTAGCAGACACGATTATTACTGCTCTAACTTGTACAGGTAAATCATATTTTTCGTTATATCCAGTGCTAAATGACTTCTATGAATCACACTTTAATATACTGTTATGCTTATGGTGATGATTGTATTAGAAAAAACTCTTACATATGTTATGCTTGCTTAGACATTGATAATCAAGAATCTCTTAGAAGTCAGAGATCCTTTGGTTAGAGGTCCTATGGCTTTGGTCATGGTGCCAGCTTTACAAATTCAGGAACAAGTTAATAATTATGACAGTCTTAGAAGACGTCAGTATAAATAACTCATGAGATAATATAAGAGCATGAATAAATCACAAAATTTTTGGTGAGTCTCATGCAGAGGACTATATTTAATTTTAGAGCATGCTTGTGTGGAAAAAGAAGCAGAAAAGAGCAAGTCAAAGTATTTTCAGTAAGAGCTGAAATTGTTATTGCCCCTCCAGGAAGACCTAATGATCTGGACAAAGTGAAAATTTAGATGTTAAATATGTATCCTACACCGGATGAAGCTGATCGTATGCTGGACATGGGCTTTAAGGCAAAAATCAAGAAAACTTTGTTCGATATCTGTCCTGATAGTCGGTCTGCGTAATTAAAACATACATTTGTTGTATGATTGATAATCTTATGAAAAATTTCAGTGAAAATGAAGAACATGTATTTTCACTAGATATAACATACAGTGCGACTTTTACCCCTAGCCTTCAGCGATAAGCTACATCGTAAATGGAGAATAATGCTGCCGATTGTGTTGGATCAATGAATTTGAAAGCTGTAAATTCAATCACACAAAAGATTTACATTGCTGACAAAAGCATAGAACAAACATGGTATAATTTACGATTCGTTTTTCGTCTTTCATGTATTGACTCAACCCTGGTGTATCTAATAATTATTTATTTAGTTACAGGAGTTCTTTCAATACATGGCTGTACATGAAAAAGCAATCATAGTTTTTGAATAACAAAATGCATAGTAGACGATTTGGAAAACGATTTGGCTTTTTGTGGCATAAAATGCCAGAGCCAGAGTATTCATGAAGATCGTGAACAGTCTGACAGTGAACAAGCAATACAAGATATTAAAAATAGTGATGTTCGATTAATTTTTTCCACTGATGTAGCAAGTCAATTGGTATTATACAAAAACAAAAATTAATGTACGATAAACTTAAAGGGACTAGCAATGTATTATTTGTCCTTATAAGATTTAAGGATTCCCACTTTCTCATTGGAGGTTTCTTTGCTCACGTATATTCTTATTGACTATCATGTTTGGACTTGTGTATTTGATTCATCGTACACAGCTTTAACTACAAACATCACCACTACTGTATTCTAGTGTACAAATATGATAAAAATTTTTGTGTTCCTATTAGAGAAACTGGATTCATATACATCCACTTAATGATACCTGAAGATTTTCAAAAATATAAAAATAAAAATATTACATGAGATTGGTTCATGTTTGAACTGTGACCGATGAATTAGAAGGAGCCATAGACATGGAAAACAACTGAGACTGTGTATAAGTAATGCTTTAGTATTACATACTTTAAGTAACTGGAAATTAGAGAAAATACTTTTATTATTCGTAATTATAAAATATAAAGATCTTCAGTTCATCAATTAACGTTTCTTTGCTTACATATAATCTCAGTTGACTTTTATGATTACATTTGAGTTTTTAATTCATCGAAGAGAGCTGTAACTGAAATTATCACCAATACTGGTTCCTGATTTATTGTTTTGATAAAATTTTTGGATGCTTGTGCATCTCATTGATTCTAAAATCTTAGTATTTGATTTTGATCAGTAGCAATTTATTCATTTTTATAATTCACTAATCTGTATACTTACAGCTCTGCATATTAGGTTTAGGCAAAATTTAATCTGTACAATTAATTTATTAATCATAAAATCTAAAGTATAAGAATAGCATTATTAAATTCCAGTCATAGGAGGTACTTGGGAGATGTGAGAAGTGCATACTCTTAATAAAGATTCTGCAAGGAATAGACAAAATGAGTGAGTCACTAGAAACAAAATTGTTGAAGTCAAGGTTTAATTTTAGTTAAATTGTAAAATTATAGATTCTAAAAATTGGCTACCATCATTTTTGCAAAAACGCTTCAAAGTCAATTATATTATATTTAAGTCATCAAATTTATTAATGATCTTCTCGCATTGGCTCAATAAGTCAATAAAAGTTTACACAGTACATGCAGACTACGATGTCATAAGAGTTTATGCCTTGAAAGCCGACAAAATAAAAATTCCAACATGCAAACTTTGTCGCATGTACTTCAATATGTAGAAACATTCATGTTCTAGCAATTTTTGGTATCCGAAACTATGAATCAGCAAATGAGTATCTACTTTAAAATGGATGCTTATTATAAATATGCATATTATAAATAATTCACCATCATACTTATTATAAATAATTCTCATTCGAATATCTTTAATTTTTGGTGCTATTTTTAAACGTTAATAACTTTTGGAACAGGATTTTCAGGATTAAAACAAAACCTGATATTTCTATTTGTGGCGAATAAAGTATTAATTGATAAAGAGCTACTGGGCTGTTTACAGCTGTATGCGAGTATCATATACACTGTATATAAATTCACATAATTTTATTGATGGCAAACGCCAGCCCAATTAAAAATTAAAAATTAACTTATAAAAAAACTTGTAGATGCTTCAATCTGCGAGGTAATACTAACATTTCATGCCATAGATACCTTTCTCATAGCATAAACCAAGTATACCCTCTTTATACTAAGTACCATAGAATTATTTTACTTAAAAAGATGTAATATCTTTATAAAAATTACCTTTAAGCAAATGTAAAAGGTTAGGCAAGTTTGATGCACCCAGACTAAGAATCCTAACTACTCTATGTGAATCAATTTTTTTTAAATTAGTCTGTATACATAAATTATTTTTTTTTATGAAACTCTGGATTTAAAAAGTAATAAGATCATTTTTTAAAACGTCAAATTTCGTATTTTTTAGTACACCAAAATAAAAATAAGTCTTTTATTTTAATCATCGAACGCATTCTTATAGTAATATTCATATACACAAAGCCTATTGCCCGCAAAAAAATTCAATATATCTCCATTATCACTCACCATAAATCTCCATAAATTTTCCCACTGCAACAATAATCGTACTACACACATCACATAATTTTCCCATGCAGTTAAAAAAAAATTCATATGCAATGACGGATAAACAATACAATAACATTAAGCAAACGTTGTCGTTTCAACTTCATAAATATGATGAAATTTTACGATACGATGCTTTTGACCCAAAGATAAGGAGCTGTATAGTAAGGAGAAAATAATTATTTTTAATGTCTTATTTGAGATATATTATTTGTATAAAAATTACGAGAGGAGTTGGTATATGTAACTTACAAGTGGTATTTTTATGAAAATTACAGCCACATATACAATCATATAACTTTAATATATGTATTGTCACAATACATTATATAAATTTTTTAAGCCGGGTAGGTAGAAACGACAACGTTTGTTTAATGTTATTGTATTGTTTATCCGTCATTGTATAAGAATATTTTTGTAACTGCATGGGAAAATTATGTGATGTGTGTAGTACGATTATTGTTGCAGTGGAAAAATTTATGGAGATTTATGGTGAGTGATAATGGAGATATATTGAATTTTTTGCGGGCAATAGGCTTTGTGTATATGAATATTATTATAAGAATACGTTTGATAATTAAAATAAGACTCATTTTTATTTTGGTGTACTAAAAAATACGAAACCAGACGTTTTAAATAATGATCTGATTACTTTTTAAATTCACAGTTTCATAAAAAAAAATTACTTTATGTATACAGACTAAATTTAAAAAAAATTGATTCCCACAGGGTAGCTAGGATTCTTAGTCTGGGTGCATCAAACTTGCCTAACCTTTTACATTTCTTTAGAGGTAATTTTTCTAGAGTTTGATATTACTTGGCATCGAATATCATGAGATAACGATACGAAGGTCACTAATAAACTTAAAAAAAAAACTAATCTTTAAAAATCAACAAAGTCAAGACCAAAAAAACCACAACTGTTCTACACATTTTTTATTTTTGTCATATATAAATTCGTGTGCAACGAAAATAAGCGATATGTAATAGGAAAATAGGAAATAATTTTGAAACAATTAATATTTTCGAAAAAAATATATTTCAAATATCATAAAAATCGGAATTAAATATGACTCATAGTATACATAGTTACATACCCACACATATCCTAACAAATTTTTTTTTTTATTTGGAATCGTTATTTTGTCAAAAAATTATTGACATTTTAGATTTTTGAATTCAAAATATTATGTGACAAAGTTGAAAAGAAAAAAATCAATTTTTTCAAACAATCGATGGTCCAGAATAAATAAAATAAAAATTAAAAAAAATCAATAAAATGGATAATTTATTTTCAGATGTATTAAATGGGTTTCTAACAAAACAAACAGAATTTGCCGTGGTGGATTCATTTTGGTTCAGGAAAAGTTGAGATATACATGATTATTGTATTCTTACTTACACTCTTACAAGCTTCCATATCAATTTTCATTTGTCTTTATCTAAAAACATTTTTTGTATAAAATTGCATGGCCCTTCAAATTTCGTAAATGTTCTATAACAAGGTTGAAAGAAAGAAATATTAAAAAAAAATGTATCAGAATATTATCAAATGGTAAATTTAACCTTTTATCAAATATAATTATTTCATTAAATATGTATAATAAAAAATCGTGATGACCTTTTTGAGATTTAGAAATTAGATTATTTTCTTGGGCTAGTTAAAAAAAAATTAAAAAAATTTAGGTTCTTGATAATTAAACTTTTTGATTTAGATCCTCAGATGTAACTGATTTGTCGAAAATATCAAGTATTTCTTCGAAAAAGAATCAATACTTCAATAGAAAAGACAAGATATAGCGTAGAAACATAATTTTAAATGTAAAATAAGGTTATCATTTGCTTGGATGAGATATAAATATTGATAAAATTCCTATGAATAATCTTAAATTTGTACTGACCTAATAATCCAACCCATCTAGCTAATTGACCATCTAACTCTTTGAACGATAATAACCAAGCCAAGGTGGAATGATCTGTTCTAATTAAAAATTATTTTCCGTATAGATAACAACGAAAATGTTTTACTAACTCAATAATTGCTAATAATTGCTTACGAGTAACACAAGCAAAAATTGGAGGAGACGTAAGAATACTATTCAATTTGAGAAATCCATCTTGATTTTCTAAAGCCCATTTAAACGGCTCGTTTTTTAATGTCAAACTATGGAGAGATCTAGCGATATCTGAGAAGCCTTTGATGAATCGCCTATAGTACGAGCAAAATCCTAAAAGCTGACGTTCGTTCCTTTTTGTTCTCGGAATCGGCCATTCCAAAATAGTCTTAATATTCTCTGGATCTGTCTTCTTTCCTTCTTCTGATACAATGTGACCAAGAAATTAGATTTC
>JAPYYV010010820.1:0-11117 GCA_030522625.1 Copidosoma aretas | reverse complement strand
AAAATTAAAAATTCTAGACTCGGAGTTTCGTCCGGCCCGATCGAGTATTATATGCACTTTGCCCGCCTGTTCCCCCGAGCCCTTGTATTTTTCTTTTTTCTTTTTTTTTTATCAAGTCTCTCCCCGGATGAAGTTTTGCTGCACTCGAGGGCCCCATCTTGTCTTTCTCCCGGGCACTGCTTTTTCACATAATAAATGCATGTTATACAGAAGAACGAGAATGAGAGTGAAAAAGGGGAGGAGGGAAAAAGAGCGGAGCGGGAGATATTATGAACAAGCTCGGGATTGCTGCTGCTACGAGCGCGTTGCCTTGTTTATTTTGCCCGTCAGTCCGCTGACACTCGGACATTCGTTTTAAATTTAGAATTCAATGGGATCCTTTTATACGCGGATGATGTACATTTTGGCCTTTCCGAGGCATTTAACGGATTCCCATGAGAAGCGCCTACGGAGAATGATTATTTGTTTAATTTCATCTTCACGTCTCGCGCGTTTGTACGTTCGAGCCTCTTTCCAAGGCGTTTCCAAATCGTCTGATGTTCAGTTCCGAGGGATCGCTGAAAATTTTTAAAACAGATTTGCTGGATCGAATTGTTTGATTTGTAATTAACTTTTCATTTGATTCTAATTCAAGTAGAACACATTCACTTTGATGATGTACAATTATAAATTTATTATACAATTTAAAAAATGAACAAATCTGCTTTTTTACAAAAAATATGATATTGTCTTTTCCCCTAAAAATTGCGCTTCCTCGAACGACCGGAACGACCTCTTCAAAAAGCTCTAGCCAAAGCTGTCCTTCGGGCAATACTAGTCTGGATTTTGAGCTCCTTGCGTGGCAATCTCCTTCGAAAAACTCTGTACTTCTCGATTGTTTTGATTCGATGATGTATAACGGAATAATCGTCGATAGGCTTCGCGGCAGGCTGGAATATTCCAGGCGTACATGAGTGGATTGATAGCGCTGTTGAACATCGTCATCATAAACTGTATGTGATTTAAATATCTTGTGGCCGTGCTTCTTTTATAAAGATTTAATACTTCCAACAATGTCATGACTACTTTCGGCAGCCAACAGATTGAGAAACAGCCTAAGATGAGAAATACTATCTAGAAGAACAAAAAATTATTAATCATAAAGTATTTGAAAGTCTTGGATACATTTTCGACTGAAGTACGGGTTCAAATACGTTTATATTGTACCATATTGGTTTTCCTGAAGCTTTCATTGCTTGTCTGACTAATTCCTCTTGACCTCGCTTTTAATCTTTGGGCATGTGCCCTTGCTGCTCTCCAAATTCCCAAGTAAAGTACAACGATGCTGAACCAAATTATCATAAAATTCGGAACCCAAATCGTTATTACGTAATCCCTGAAAAATCAGAAGAATTTCATCAAAGGTAGTGTGGTGATAATTCTTTCGACTCTTGAGAATTTAATCAATCACCTGGGTATGACTCGAGCGTTTTTGCAAAGACGCGTAACAGAGTCGAATTCGTTCCAGTACAGAGGAACCGTGGATATGAGGACAGCTATGCCCCAGTTGACAGCTATCATTATAAAAACTAGGTACTCCGACACACGTTTTGAATACTTGAGCGGGTAAAGTATTACGACGTAACGATGTACTGCTATTGCCACTATAGCGTAAATACCTGCAGACATACCGCAAAATAGGAAGAAATACCTGTAGAAATAAAAAATAAAATTCAAAGATTCTTAATACGAATATTCATTTAAAAACTTAAAAATATAAGATTCCTAATGGGTGCGACATCTCCACCAGAGCGAGCACAAAGCTATGGGGTCCTTCATGATCGCCCTGGTTGGATGCACACAAATTATGTTTATCACTGCTCACCTAAGTAAACATTCATACTTGTTCATAGGAGTGTCTTCGTTGATATCTATGATTACGTTGTAGAGTAGGCCGAAACCAGTGAACATATCCGCGACGGCAAGGTTGAATATCAGGTGACTGGAGATGCCTTTTAAGGATCTACGGCTAAGGCTTTGAGCTATAATAGTCATGCCATTGCCGACTATTGTTATCACAGCTAACGCTACTTTTATTGGTAAAAAGTATGTACCGATATTGCTAAAAATTAAAATTCATAACAATACAAATTACTTGAAATTTTTTTTTTTTTTTTTCTTATTTTGTTACTCAATTACTTTGAACGTGCTGTGTAATTATATGTTGTAACGTTTATCTAGAAATCGATTGCTCTGTCAAAGAAAGCACTAACTTAAAATGTCCTAGTAGAATTTAATAGTTTATTACATGAAATTATGTAGTTTATAATTTAAAAATAAAATTCAGAGTTGTAGTGGTAGATCAGCTGTTTTATTTACGAGAAAAGTTATAAAAATTAGCTGCTTTACCACTGTAATTTCAAGTTAGCAATTCTTCTACAATAAAATTATTGTAAGTTAGTGGCTTCTTTACTGCAATTTTGAATCAGCTGTTTCTTCCACCGAACCGCGAAGACATAATACCCTACTGATATTTTTATCGGTACATTAGTTTGTATGATCACTTTTGAGAAAACTGTTAAACTGAGTATATTCTATTCACTGTAGTCGTAAGTTTCAGTTTTCGTACCTGGTGGCGCATAACCCGCAAAGCACCGAGATACAAGAGACATCTGTGTTCGCCCTGGTTGAGTGCGCCAGAGGTGCGAACACTGATTTTCCTACCGAGGGCGCACCAAACATCTAAAGGTCATGAAAAACGCCCGAGGTCAAAAAAATATTTATCATCATAAATTACATTGACAAAAGATGGTGCAAGTGCTGTAGCAAAATTATTGCAACGGTCAATTTTATAATAAAAAATTTTTAAAAGGATTTTTGTACGTAGAAGACTGCATGTGCTCAAAAAAATGTCAAACAAGCGAACCTTTTAAGGAGGCCCAACACCTGAATCAGATTACCGCTTTTTCAAAAAAATTTTAGAAGACTATAATGATCTCATTAATCCACTTGCCAATTTTCAAGTACGTTTGACAATCAAAACATTGTTAAAAAGCTGTTGAAAGTTCAATTTTTGGTAGGTTATGCCCGGCCTTTTATGAAAGCCGTTGAATTTTTCATCGGAAATCGCATGATTTCAACCATAAAAACACCGATTTCTGTACAAAAAAATTATTGGATATAGTTTTAACCATGCCCTGTCGATTTGTTATGACTAAAGTATAGGCTGACTGCTATTTTAAAAAGATGTAAATGTTAAATATCATTACTGTTCATCAAATTATCATATACAAACACGCGACAAACTCAAATGAGTTTTAAAATGTGCTTTAGATATTTACATTTACAATTTAATACTAACTAGCCCAAATTGAAATAAAATATTCGTCGAAACGGTGGACGAAATAATACGGGCGATGTATATAGATGTATAAAAATATGCATAACTATACCTATATGACGTATTGACTATGCATTTTGGGTAATGAGCCTCCTTAATATCACTGCAGTCAACGCGTGAAACATGATGGCATTTTATTTATAATTCAGTGTAAAAAGGTTGTTCAAAGTTATTTTCATTATAGACGTACTACAATCACTTTACACATTTTTATAATAAAGCAGGCTGCTTATATTACCATGCAACAACACTCTTATAGCACTATATCACTTTTAGTCCCTGTAATTAATAGATTTGCTAAAGTATTTTTTCATATAAAAGAAAACAAATATAAAGCTTTTATAAGATACACTGTTTATGAAACACATGACAATTTTTAAACACAAAAGCTAATTGCCAAAACTACCATTTAAAAAAATACTGGAATCACTTACTTTTTAAATGATACGTGATAATTTTTTTGTTATAGGATCTAGCACGAAATTGGTTGAACACTGTATATTATTAGGTCAACGTTAACGCTTCCAACTGCTCTATACAGCTGATTCAGAGCTTCAAAATTGTATGCATAAACTAATAAATAACGAATAATTTTCCCGAAAAACTTATATTTCATTACACATTTACTAACAGTCAATAACCGATCATTCTGTTCACTCTTTTTCTTCAACTTCTTGCTCGTGAGAATCAATAGATAAATAGCTACTTATTATTAATTAATAAAGATATGCTAAAGTTTGCATGCCACAAAATATACCATGTAGGGTACTTACTTGGCCATGATTGTGAAATGTGATGGTTGGTCTCGTAAAAGGAAGTATAAAATTGGCCTTTTGAATGCTAGTCAACGAGAAGAGAGTAAACTAAGTGGAGGTGTTTGTATATAATGAGGGACGTGTACAACAAATTAAAAAATAGATAATATTTGCCTTATCGTCACTAGGAAATGTCTCTAGTATTTTTGTTGGATAAGAATTATTCATGCCAGTTCAAGCTCATTATCTACAAAATACAAATAATATTGAGTCAATTAAGTGTTAGTCATTGTTAGTGCGTCAGAATAGGTGTACACGCGAAAGAAATGTTGGACTGTGAGATTTAAGACATACCTATAGCTGCACTATTAGCCTGTATATTACAAAAGCATACTTTTACTGAACAAACACTGTTGCCATGTGTATTACTATTATTATGATGTAAAAGACAACATATTTGTGCATTTGTTTTCATGTATACATAGTATAGATAGTTTTTTTTTGGAACCTGTTTCACAAGAACTTGTTAAATGACGCTTATTTGAAAATTTCTCTTAAAATCAAATATTTAATAAGTATTTTTATTCATCATAATCCAAGCATTGAATTGTGTATTTTTTTCCGATAAGTTCTGTCCAAAATATCTGATGATATAGAATTACCATCATCACTATGCGAAAGCTAATGTTAACCTATGACTATGGGTATACGCTGAAGTACCAGTTTTAAGGTAGTAGTCGAGCTTTCTATATAAGTAGCACGTGTGCCATACTGCTATATAGCATATGCATAGGTTATGCTGTTTTAACTATACAGCTGTCCTTTTCTTTCTCACGCAGCTGCACAAAAGTTTTCAACTTTAGAAACTAAAACTCGAGAACTGTACCGCTAGGCTTTTCGAGGCTTGGTATGTAGTTTACTTATAATATCAATTGTAATATAGCGTTATTTCCAAATAATCGTAAGTAGCGTTTAAAAGTTATAAACTATTTCGTTTAGAATTTTACCTCAAATCAGGCGCTTTCCTACCTCTTCCGAGTTAAAAGATCAATAGTAAAACTTTAATGTATTATGACTCATGGTCAATAATATAAATTTGAAGCCACACGCAAAATTTAAGAAAAATTGTAAGAAAAGTCTTTTTGCTTGACTATTACCTGAAAAGGTCTATATGTTTAAATAAAGCATGCTTTCTATGTTTTTCTTGAGATAATTCAAAAGCCTCGGTATTTAACTACAACGGTGTTGGAGCTATGGCAGCTAAAAAAATACATGGACACAGGAATAAAATTGGTTTATTCATCTATACATACATTTCGTAATTTAAAACCAATACTATTTATTGTTTGCTGTGACAGGCCTAAAGTTTATATAAGAACTGTCAATAATTAATTTGCGCTTGATCATGTTTGAGGAGTTATTAGTTTTCTCTACTTCAGAAAAGTAACTATAAAAAATATTTTTTAAAGTCGTGCAAGTAGTATCCAAAAACGTAATATCATAGGATCGAAGCCGTAAAAACAATGAAGTTAGTACTAAAGAGACATGATTTGGTCCTTGACCACATTTTTTATTTTGAAATTGTACAATTATTTTGAATAATATCAATAGAACTCGTACGTAAGTTATCAAGCCTCAATACGAAAAAATCACTTGAAAAGATCGATAACATTCCGCTTAGCTGCGGGTTCTTATTATTGTACATCGGAACAAGTATTTCTCTCAACATCGTCACGCAGATTCGAGAAAAATAAAAAATTTAAGGTCTCTGTATTTATCCAAGCCGTTGTTCAAGTATGCTGTTTGAATGGCGCAACCAGTTTTTTTATTTGGAAAAAACACGCGCATCATCAGCACCAGCAGCAGCAGAAGCAGCAGCAGTAGCCTCTGACCATATTCTGAATACACTTTATTTTGTGCGACGTCATTAGCGCTCGGTCGATCGGGACTCTGACGTTCTCAGTTTTCAGGCAAGATTCGTAAGCTCATCAATCAAAAAACTCCTTACGCTCCCTGCTCCGATTTTGTACGTACAACCAGGATTAAGCTTTACCGACAGTATACACATAGGGTTTCGTTATAGTTGACTTACTCACATTCTATTTTTGTAGTATGTAAGCAAGAGTTTCATCCGATCACTCTGTGCACCATAATAACGCGCGTCAAACATTGAAAAATAGAAGAAGGCAGCATTAAGCGTGATATGAGCGCAATAGATGAGAAGTATTAATAGAAGGGAATCTTTAGGCGCAGCTGATCTATTCGTAAGGATAAAATACTCGCTTGCGTAAAAAAGTAATAAAACACAAACTCAGCGGCAAAAGATGTTGGCGGGCACCAGGAACTGCTCGCAGAGCTTTGAAAGTCAGCGCAGATCTGTTTTGAGTTCTCAATGATTTCACACAGCCTGCGAAGGTCACAGATCTGTCAGATTGGTATTATAATGTGCGCGTGCAAAATTGAGCTTCCGCCTCGATCGTTTCATCAAACTAATATGACTTTCAGTGAGGCGAGAAAAACAGCTGTTCCCAACGGCGCGTGTCGAGGATACCAAAAAATCCCTCCGTACACTCATAGGTATAGCAAACTAGCGAGCGAATCAGCTTCCCCGACAAGTATGACTTCATTAAAAGGCCAGCTAGTACCGTTACGTTGGTGATTTACGCGCGACGAAAATTTATGTCTTCAATTGTTTCTAACGCTCGTGGCATAGGAAATTGAGTTCTTCGGCCGATTTCAGTTTAAAATTGACGGGGCAAGGAAAAAAGTTCAAACGCCCGGATTCCCGAGCGGACACCTCGACAGTCGTGTCCTCCTCCCCTTGCAATTACACAATTGCACCGCGCTATGTTTAGTATCAATTTGTATTCAAGCGATCATAAATCCCATTGTGTCAAAATCATTATCCGGTTATCTCCGTACCTATACAATCGATTTAAATGCTAATACCAACAATGCGAGAGTCCCACCCCAGTATACTATATAGTATAAGTGTACGCGGGCACGGCATAAATCACGAAAAAGCCCGTGCAAAACCATTAACGTCAAATTTCGCGCAAATAATCTGCGCGACCGAATATATATAGGAGGAGGAAGGAGAAAAATCCCAGCACCCTCCCGATAATCCGCACACTCAATTAAGCCTCGGAATCCATCAGAACACGCCTCCTCCTCCTCCTCCTCGAGCGGCGTCAATCGCATTAACCCCGGCTCCTCCTTTACTGTCGTTTCCACAAAATTCCCAGAGAATAATCAACCCGTGCGCAACCAATAGACCATATTATAAGACGCAGAAACAAGAAACGGAGGAGACGAGGAAGAAGGAGAATGAGAAGAGAGCAGGCGAGAGCGAGGAGGTCTTTTCTCTCTCTCTCTCCCTTTCTTCCGAGTCGCTCGCTCATACGCTCGAGAAGCAGAGGGAGAGAGGGGCAGCTAGGAATTCCTCCTGATGGATTGGTCATCCGTGATTAATTTGACAAGCTGACTTTCTGGTTTTCGGAGAGCGAGACTGACAAGGCCCCCGGGCCCCCCCGCCCCCCTCCACCACGACGACTAATGGCCTCTCCCTAGCCCCCCTCGTCGCTCCTCTCTCTCTCTCTCTTTCTCCCTCCGTGTGTTTGTATACACACATACGTATGCACGCCCGTCTCCTCCGCCGTTCCGCGCGCGCGGAATTTATATTCCCGGGCCCTCGCTCTCCTTTTTCGACGTTTCTCCGCGGGATGGGCCTTTTCGCGTCCGATTACGCCTCCGCACCCCTCCTCGCCTCGTTTCTTCTTTTCTTTGCTCCAACCTTGTACCCTCTCGTTGTAATGCCGCGAAAAACAAACGACTACGAGAGTTCTCCACGTAGTCGAAATCATCGTACACTTGTACGTACATCGATTCTGCGATCATCATCAAAACAAACGAAATGGATCTCAGCAGAGCGCGGCTGTACATGCAGGGCACACGATCGTCCGGACAAAAGCCCGCGCGCTCACGTTTCCAGCAGCAGCGGCAAAAAACGACCCGCAGCAGCAGCTCGTCCATAACGCACGGAATCTCCATAAATAATCTTCGAGAGCTCCGCGTCTCTTCATCCATCTCCCTCGCTCTCCCCGCGCGCGCGCACTCACGGAACACGAAGACGGACGGAGAATCGCTCGGACCCCATGGAGACCGCATGTACCCGCGCGCGTGCGTCCGTGGGGAAAAATTAATCGGGGCCGATCGCCGGGGCCCGCGAGGCCGATGGCGAGACGGGCCGTGCAGGGAAAAGTGCGCATTCCGCGGAGATTGATCGACGCGCATTACGCCGGCGCTGCGTACGGCGCGTCTCGATCGGCTATCTCTCGCCGGTGGGAGTTGAATGGGGGGGGGGCTCTTCGGGTGTCTTTTGTGCCGTGCTCTCGGAAAAGATGAGGTATTGCATTGTTGTGCCCTGCACTTGGTTCTTGTCCATGATTTCTTGAAAAAATGCGTATACGCCCGGCGAGAGGCAATATCGGCGCCGATCGCTGTACAAAAAAGCCCCGAACGGATGCGCAACGGAGGAGGTGGAAAAAGTCGGGCACTGCACGCGGGAGAGATGATCGGGCGCGATGGAGCGCCGCGGATTGCGAAACGTCCCGTCCGAGCTCGGGGTTTGGACTAACGTTTTTAAAGAGCCACCGGATGTGCCCGATCCAACCGTGGAATCGGAGCGAAACGAGTCTGAAAAGTACAGTTCATTAAGACCCTGCGCGGGTCGGCGATTAATTGTAATTGAATTTTTGAAAAACGACGCCTTTGCCGTCGTCGTCTGCTGGTATCGGCGAAACAAAAAAAGTCCACCACCCCGTTTGGGAAGACGAAACCCCCCGGGGTAGAAGAATGGGGTAAGAGTAGGGGGTCAGCGAAACAAAAGCCCGAGCCATCAGCTGCGCGAATAAAAGAGCTGCGCGTTGGAGACGAAAGAGAAAAGAAAAGTGAGTCACGTGACGTCGGCGAGCCGAAGGGCAAGGGATCCCTTAATCCTCGGTACGTACACGTACATTACGTATGTAGAAAGGGAACGCGATGCGGGCGCGGAAGGAGAAGAAGAAGAAGAAGAAGAGCAGCAGTATCGGCCCGCGAAAACCAGTTTGTCCCCGGGAGTCGCACGAGCGCGTGTGTCTTAATGAACCCTCTTCCCCCCACCCCTCCCCACCCCCTGAATGTTCTCCGGTGCTGTCTTTTATTTCGGCGACGACAAGCGCTGATGCGGCGCGGGGGAGGATTTGGAGAATCGTCCTGCCCCCCCCCCCCTATTTTAAATGGAATTGCTTTTTTGCGTGCGCGTCCTTTATTTCGGGGGGACACTCTACCCTCCTCCGTTTTCTCTTTCATTTGCGATCTCTTTTGATATTTCTGTCAAACACGCCCCGTGTAAGAGGATACACAGTTCTTTGTTCATACATGTTATATACATGCTGTTTACGAAAATTGGGATCGTACGCGCACAGGCTTTGAAAAAATTCCAGTATCAATCAACTCTTTGAAAATACTTGGCTCAATCCTGATTTTGAAATAAACAGGAGAAGCGATCAATCACAAAACCCGAGTCTCGTGGCCGGGCATTACAGAATTAAAAGCCGTTCCCAGCCGTCTCCTTCGGAATCCTATTTTTCGAATCATCAAAGTCGGCCCTTGAAAAAGTAGAAAGGGGGGGGGGGAAGTATCCTTATCTAATTCGAGTGTAAATGTGATTCGTCATTAGAGATGAATATTACAGACTCACGCGTGATGTTTCTCATACGCGCTCGGACTATAGCCGAGAAAGTATTATTATATTATGCGCGTACATCACGAGCGTCCATTCATCAAAACTCAAAGGAGAAACGACGTCTCGGAATTTTATTCCTCGTTTTGAGATTTTTCCTCGCCACCGTCCTTACCACGCACCGCGTTCTCGAAGGATTGATTAACTTTCCTTTTTTTATTTAATTTTTTGTTTTGAAATAAAAAATTGCCCCGAGATTATTCATGCATGAAAAACGGCGGCCGGAATTACGACGAAAGCGTGTAAAACCAGCCGCGATCCCTTCGGGGAACACGGACTATCGCGCGCTGCATTAAAGCGACTAATCTTCATATTCAAATTTCCGGACAGCTCGCATTTTAAGAGCAGCGGGAGTAGAAGGAGAGATAAGTGGCTCGGGTTCTTTGTTAATACTCGATCCCCGTAGGCCCAATTTGGCGGCTCGCAGCGTCACTCCGACGCGGGAATCCATAATTTCGTTCGGAAATTGAATTCACGCGGAGTGCCGTCGTCGTGGGCGTTGTTTACGAAACCCGATACGTATTACATTTTGAACACGGGCGCGCGCGGGCCCGGGAGTCGATCCGATCGATCAAACCTCGGCGGACAGAGAACACGAGAGGCCAGACGCGTCCGGCCGTTCCCATGCGTCTATTTCACGAATATATATATATATATATATATATATATATATATATGTACTTACCGTGGAAGTTGAAAACAAAAAAAATGTCGAAAGCCACGGGCTTCCTCGTCGAGCGTCGAAAAAAGCCATTATGAAATCGCGCGGACGATAATTACGGGCGCCCAACTCGGCGCAGCGCGGCCGTACCCCAGCGCGCCTCCCGACGATAATTAAGACGCCGGGCTGCACGGCACTCGCTTTGGGGAGAATCCGCGACGGGCAGGGAGGAACGGGAGGCGAAGGAGCGGGGAAAAAAGAGTCGCCGAGCGCGCTCACGCACTCGTTGGGGCACCAGTTCCGGGGGGTCCATTTGAATATCGCATAATGCCGAATTAATGCCGGAAATTCGACTCGGAGGGGGGGTGCGTCTAATGGGCCCCGAAATTTCGGCGCGCACACGTGAAATCTCGTTTTCGGCGGCCCCCGGCTCGCAATATTCCCACCGGTGCCTCCCTTCGCTCCCCTTTCGCGATTCCACGGCGCCGCCGTCGTTGTTTTTTCTTCCCCCTTTTCTCCGCCGGCCCTCCCGGACCCGGG
>JAPYYV010010819.1:0-11117 GCA_030522625.1 Copidosoma aretas | reverse complement strand
TGTGTTCAAATTTTGATGTACCTATAGTTGAACGTGGTTTTTTGTGTGAAAGAGGGTTTAATGTATGAAAGAAAAAACATTTTTTTGCTTAAAGTACATATATACTAATAAAGTTGATTGCAGGCAAACGATTAGAAAAATAATGTTAACAAGTATTTATAAAAATACATACCTTTGTTAAAAGTTTTGGAGTTATAGGTTAGTAGTGCGGTGTATAACGAAGGTGTTCAACTATAGGTGCACTCTCATCAAATGTGTACCTATAATTAAACAACTACAATATAGATGAAAAAGTTAATAATATTCAAAAATAAATTTTCTTCAAAAATTTTATAACGTATCATGTTATTGATAGTTCTTTTTTGGTGTATAAAAATATTGTAGAATGTTTATAACAGCCTTAAGAATATATGAGTCTTTCTTAGCAGACGGCTTAAGGAATCCAATGCTAATTGGTCGAGCATCAAGCAAGGATATTTGAAGTACAATTATTTGAATGAACTAGTATTTTTTTTATGCAGAACTTTTTCGACTCCTAGGTAAAAGTATTAAGAAAGTTCCTATTATGACAAATTTAGTGTGCAATCGTTATTAAAAATATAGTCGGCTAATATGTGACGAGTGTTCAGTTATAGGTACTGTTCAGTTATAGGGGCACTTACCTTATAGAGTTCACAACGTGAAACTTACTGAAAAGTTAGGAATAACAAATTTTGTCACCTGTAATAGAGTATATGCATGTTCTATCAGCAAGATAGTGCCTTAATAATTCTAATAAAGTATACAGTTCATCAAAATTTCTGTCTGCTCTTTATCGATATAGCGATGAAAAATTTTACATTAATTAGCACTGATACTCCAAAAAAAGAGTATTGAGTATTTATGTATCGGAATTCAAAATTATCGTGAAAAATACTGTTTCTCACCAAAAAATATTGACGTGGTATTGAAGTATAAAATAATATCGCCGATTACTAGTAATATGTACAATAAATTTACTATCTGCAAAACAAATTGTTTTCGACATATTTTTGTTTTATTAATACAAGTAACTCTTTTTTTTTCCTAAATCAAAAATTTTTATCGTGGCAAAAAAGCATAGCTTCTACTGATAGTCCCGCAACAATCCCGTTTTTTAAAACTATATCTTCATTAAAGCAAGTTTAGGAATTGATGAAAAAAATCTAGCATGTTTAGAATATAATTGTTGACATGCAGAATTCATGAGGAAATAGCTTTAGCCATTATCACGAGCGAAGCCGTGACGGGTAATAGCTAGTTTCTTAAAAAAAAAACACATTGTTAAAACTTTGAAAAACTTGCAGCTATATAAGCTGCTGCAAACGCTTATTGTAAATCGAGAAGAAAAGAATGGCAAGGAGCCTCTTCTAAAGAAATCATGAGGCAAAGAATGTCCATCTTATCTTCCGTAAAATTGTCAGCTTCTTCAACCTCGTTTTCGGTCAGCCACTCCAACTGAGTATTGTCAAATAAAAAATGCATGAGATTCGTAACACCCCCCTCCCTTACATGAGATTTGGTATGATTTGGCCTGCCCCCCCCACCCCTCTTATAAACGCCTCACGCGATTTATGAAGGCCCACTTGATGTCTCTAAGTGTATATGTATGTATGTATATATGTATGTATCCATGTGTCCCTTTGTTAAATATATATACATGTATATATGTAGATATCTATGTTTATTTGTAGTTATGTATGCACGAACAAATAAATATACGTATGTATTTACGTATCTATACAATAATGTGTGTATGGATGTTTGTCTTTGTGTACGATTTTACTAATGTTCCTATGTAGTATCGTGCGTGAGAAAAGTGCGTAAGCGGTGGTGCGGATGTCTGCGGACAAGTTAGTATACGGTGGTTGCGTAAGTGGTAGCGTGGAGGGGGGGGGGGGCAGGGGGGCTTTGTGGATGGTAGTGCGTGGTTGACTGCTGGTGCTTTGTTTTGTGAGTATTGCTTTGGTGGTACTGGTGGAAGCTGGGTTAATGTTAGTGCGGGAGGGGGGTGCGGGGGGTTCGCGGTGGAGCATGGAAGGTGTGTGGGGGCTCTTTAAAGATAGAAAACAAAATTTTTACGCGATGACACGGAGAAATCTAACGAGTTTGTGCAGAAGGCTGCAAGAGAAGGTGCAGAGGAACTGCAGGGCGATGCGGGGGTCGAAAAACATGACAATTCTTAAAACACGAAAAAATTTAATGGATTATACAGCGATGAACGGCGCCTGCTGCCACCGCAAGCCGCTCCACGGGTGGTTCCGTGGGTACTCTCTCTGTATTTACTTACGATTGAATAGTAGTTTTCGTCACAAATGTGCATCTCTCCAGGGCGGTCCCTGGGCCCGAGGGCGCTTGCGAAGCCACGACCGAAGGGCCGTTGGGACCCCCCTGGTCGGATGCACATGAGTGGCGAACGCTGTTTTTCCTACTGAGGGTATACCAGGGTTGCAAATGTGCTTGAGGTAGGAAAACTAGTATATTTCGTACCATGGGCGTAAAGTAAAAAAATAACGCCCCAAGGGCGGGGTTTTTGTATGTTTGTGCCCGAGGTGCGAACGACATTTTTCTTTCCGAGGGTGCAAAGTCGAACTTTGCGCCCGTTGGTACACTTTGGGCCCGCTAATAACTTTGCGCCCTAGGGTCAGAAAGGACTTTCCCGCCCATAGGCACAAAGTGATTCAAGGGCCCAAAGTGCAGCCCGAGGGCGCAAAGAGCGCCCGCAGGGCGCAAAGACTTTGCACCTATGGTAAGAAATAATAGTTTTCCTACCTCAGGCACTTTTGCAACCCTGGTACACACTCGGTAGAAAAAACAGCGTTCGCCACTCATGTGCATCCGACCAGGGGGGTCCCAACGGTCCCTCGGGCGTTGCTTCGCAAGCGCCTTCGGGCCCAGGTACCGCCCTGGAGAGATGCACATTTGTGACGAAAACTACTATTAAACCTATGACAAAGGTTAAATACTTTTTTATTTAATTCAAGTGGGTAAATAAGCACACATTTGTTTTTAATTTGGTATGGAACTGTGAACGTTGACTATTGTCAAAAGGATCCCAGGCTGTCAAAAAAACGAAAAATACTGAATTTATCTTTACCACCTTCCGTATCAGAAGTAAATGATTTAATTTTTTGTATAAATATACATCTTGAGATAATTCTTACTTTATTTTACAATAACTGCAGCTAGAGCAATGGTCGATTCGTTTGAATATTTTATTCTTAAATTTACTCATTTAATAATAATTTTGATATCCCTTCCACATTAGTAGCCTGAGCATCCACCATCACAGCAGCTTACACATCAGCTTGAGCCAGTTTAACAGCAGCCTCTGCACACATTGTCACAACAACAGCAGCAGAAGCCTGTGCATGCTCAAAAACAGCTGCAGCCCGTGCATCTACCATCACAGCAGCCCACACATCAGCTTGAGCCAGTTCAACAGCAGCAATAGCCTGTGCATGCACCATCACACTAATAGCAGCAGCAGCCTGTGCATCCACCACAACAGCAATTAACGCATCACTTAGCTCATGTCCAGCAGCATAAACCAGATAAAGTCCAAAAACAGCCGGTACAGTAGCGAAATCCATTACAACAGATTAATAACAATGTAAGTTTAACTGTATTCAATAAGTTATGTTGATTTATAATACTCATAGTTTTATCTTTTTCAGATTACAAATTTAAAAAAGGCTAAAGCAGAGCCGATAAAAAGGACGATTAAAATGATCGATCCAATCAAATGATTCTTGTCAGAGGAAAAAAACTCGTACAAATTCAGTTATAAAAAGAAAAAATAAGAAGCTGAATAATGCTCACAAGAATGTTAAAAATTTTATAAACGTTTTAAGTAATATTGATTAAAACAAAACATGGAATCTTTTTTTATCAAGTTTTAAAGTTTGATGAATAAATTTTCTAAATTACAACCTTACAAATTCATTTCTTACACCCCTGTTTCTCTTAAAATATTAGCAAGTTATATGTGAGTTAGTTGATTATACCCTTTTTAAACTATTAAAAATAGAGACTAGACATTACATTTATTAATAATACAATCAATCCATACAATACTAAGTGATTCTCATGCTAAAAATTATATTTTAAAAGTTTGCTTAAAATAGTAATTGATTGCAAAAACTTATAATATCGCTCAAAACCTTTTTTTTAAATTAGATCACTAGTTCATACTTTGTTAACATTATATATCTTTTTATTTTCCATAGATTTCCTTTGATATGTGATTTATCAAAGTAAATAAGTTTTGCTCTTGCTAAGTTGTGAAAATGCATCTTGGTTAATCAGAAAGTTAGGCAGGATGGATAGCATCCAATGATCTTTCACCCTCATTTAATAATTCAAAACATAATCATCAAATTTCTTCAGATTCGACAATCAACTATTTAATAAATAAATTCATACATACATAACAAAAGAAACTGGTGAGAGCCCCGCCCAGCCCCCACCTGTGAAGATCAACCATATATTTTTTTCTCCTTGATCTTTCGTTCTTATATTCGTTATACAATTTTACAAATCATCATCAGAGTCAAGTATATCATCATTTATTTCATCCACTGTATTTTTCGAGGTGAGCAGCCAGTCCTTTAGTGCAAAAGCATTTTTAGATGCACATACAGGTTTTGCACATAAGTGATGTGCAAAATATGCTTCGTACATGGCATTTATTTTGCTGATAGCAGGACGTCCTATGCCTTCTGCTTTGCAAACATGACTGAAACATAAAAGGAAATTTTAGAGCATTCGAAAATTTTTTACATGTATAGTACTTACTGTTCTAATAGTATTTCTTCCATCCAGTTTTGTCCTCCAATCCTTTAACATAAATGATGTTGGCATTTTTTAAGAAATGTTGAATGACAAAAATCACTCTGGAGTAAGATGTGCTCCCCGAATCCCAGGGTATACCATGAAAATTCCTCTTAAGCCAAGCATTAACCATACGTTCCTCATGTAAAAGCTTTAACCATTTAAATGGAGCATTGAGATAAAAAACTATCGGTTAAGCAATTTCCTTAAAAGGTAAAATAACAAGCTCTTTCGGAATAAAAATATTTAAGCATCTTCTAAAGCCCTGAACATCAACGACGCGACGTAGTCCATGATCAATGATCAAAGAAGTCTGATCTCTTGACTAGTTCGTTGTCAACTGAGCTCTTGAGCTTCAGTGAGCTCCTTATATTTACTTTGTCCCACTATTCACCCCTACCCCTCTACCCCACTCCATCCTTCCCCTACCCTTAATCCCACCACTCCCCAACACTACTCAATATAGAGTAGTGGTAAGAGAGCTGTGGAACTCAGTCAATGCCTCGCGCGCGCGCGTACGCGAGACACACTTCAGATCAGTAGATCCGATCCCTCTGCTGACTCGCTGTTAATTGAGCTCTCGACTTCCCTTCCAGCTCCTTATATCCTCTCCACTCCCTACTCCCACGTACTCTCCCCACCAGTGGATCCCATTTTCTGCTAATCTCTCACTCTCTGATTATCTTCTCTCGACTTCTTAAAAGTGCATAAAAGGCCAGCAGAATCAAAGAGTAGCATCATTCTTCATTTGACTTTGTCAAGAGCAGGTCGTTATTGCGAGTTATTAACTCTTAAGGATTTTCTCTTGAGAACTATGTATGTATTTCTTAATTTTTGAATTCTTTATGTCTTTCTTTGAATTTATGATGATTTAACTGTTTTAGAGTAATAGAAGGAAAAGAAAACTTTTGCCCAGCTCGTAATGATGATGATGTGGGAATCTTTTTCGAGGGAAGTCAACTTCTCTCCCCCGCTGAGAAGGACTGGGAGAGGTAAGTTTATCTTTGGAGGGAGGAATTGTTTAACTCCCCCTTCCTGTTGGGATTGCCTCAACCACCATCACCACCAATACCATCACTATCATCACCAACAGTCTCACCCCTCGAGGCTCCTGCTCACTCTACCTTCACTATATCTTCAAATAAAGTAAGATGTCATCTTTAGTATAAAGAGGAGGAGGGGGATAAGATAGACTATGGCGTTCGCCCACTCCAATCTCTCTTGGATGGTTTCTTCTTCCTGATTCATGAAGCTGAAGAAGAGTCGGAAAAATTAGCATCATATTTGGATAAGTGTGAGATTACCAGCAGTGAATTCCAGCATGTATATAGTAAGGAGCAGACGAAGCTCTTGCTTAGAAAGGGTGTATTCCCTTACGACTATGTGTGTTCCCTAGAGAAACTAAGAGAAACAGAGCTGCCAACGAAAGCAGAGTTTCACAGCAAGTTGACTAAGAGTGAAAGTTCAGATTCAGACTACGAACATGCGTAGAATGTTTGGAGAACATTTCAGTTTCAAACGCTCGGAGAGTATTCTGATCTATACTTGAAGACGGATATTTTGCTCTTAGCAGACGTCTTTGAGAACTTTCGGTCAACGTGCATGGCAGCATACGGATAAGATCCAGGACATTCCTACACCATGCTTGGTTTAAATTAGGACGCCATGCTAAAGCTCACCCAGGTGGAATTGGAATTGCTCATTGACATAGACATACTTTTGTTCGTGAAGAAAGGCATCAGAGGAGGTGTAAGTCAGTGCTGCAACTGATACACCAAGGTCAACAATAAGTATATAGGAGAAACCTATAATCCTGAGGAAGAAGAAAAGTACCTAATGTACTTTGACGCAACCAATTTGTACGGATGGGCAATGACACAGCCCCTACTAAGAGAAGACTTTTACTGGGTCGACCACATCACGGAATCGAAACTTCCTCGATATACCAGGTGATGGAGATGTTTGTGAGGGTAATGATCGTTATGGTTACATACTTAAAGTAGATCTGTAGTACCCAGTAGCTATCCATGATGACAATAAGGATTTACCTCTCTGCCCGCAACATATGACTCCACCGCACTCTAAGCAGCAAAAGCTCATGACAACTGCATATAATAAAGAGCATTACGTCATACATTACTAGGCACTAAAGCAGGCTCTCACGCATGGACTAGTGCTCAAGAAAGTCCATAGAGTCTTGCGTTTTAGAGAAAGTCCATTGCTCAAGCCCTACGTAGACCTCAATATTAAGAAGAGGAGGTCGAGCTATAATGAGTTTGAAAAGCTCTTCTTTAAACTCATGATCAACGCTGTCTACGGTAAGACCATGGAGAATGAGTGGAATAGAGTAGATGTCAAACTCGTGAACAAGTGGGAAGGGCGCTATAGTGCAGAAACACTCATTGTCCAACCAAACTTCCACAGTCACTCAATATTTGAGGAATTTAACTTGCACGCACGGAGATCAGCGTGAGAAAACCAATGTATGTTGGTTTGAGAGCACTATACATTTTGAAGACCTTTATATACGACCTCCACTATTCATACACGAAGCAGCGTTTTGACAAGTGTAAGTTGCTCTACACTGATAATGACAGCTTGATATACGAGATTTCCAGTCAAAATGTATACGAAATAATGAACCAAGATATCGAAAGATTCGAAACACCAGATTATCCACCGAATGATCGATTTGATCTGCCTCTGGTACGTAAAAAAGTTATCGGGCTGATGAAGGATGAATGCTGTGGTAACATCATGTCGGAATTTATTGGACTTCGAAGTAAGATGTACTGCAGCCGAGTGCAAAACAAGAAGCTGATAAAGTAGGCGAAAGGCGTAAAAACAGCTGTTGTCAAGACTAAAATCGGCTTTGAAGACTACTGGAACCGCCTCTTCAACAAGTCTACAGTTATGTGTCAGCAAAATAACATTAGATCAAGGCTACATATCGTCCGTACCGAGCAACAGCAAAGAATAGCTCTCAGTCCGGAATATGATAAACGTCAGTTACTCCCTTACAGCACAGTTACGCTACCTTGGGGCTACATCACCCTAGATGATGAATATCGCCAACGTTTAGATATGCTCGTTCATCTAGATGATGAGGTAGTGGAGGGGGAATGCGTGATGGGAGGAGAAGTGGGGGGGGGGGCAAAGTGGTGGGAGGAGGAATGGATGGGATGGAGCTACAAATAGAGCTGCATCCTCCGGCGGAGCTCATTCTGTCGCTTGACGAACTGGAGTGCTTACTAACTCATTGGGAGTATATACCACCAAGCAAGAAAGCAAGAATTCTTCAAGAGGTAAATTACATCTTTACTCTAACCTACTACATGTATATGCTAATCAAATATTTTTCTTCTGTTTTAGTAAAATGGATGCATTAAACCGAATCGCCGAACAAAAATTATTTTCCCACCATGAGGTTATCGCAGCTGGAGCAGGAGTGGCAATACATTGTGACGCAGCTGAAGCAAGAGCAAACTAGATTTCGATGCAGAGTGATCATCACCGTCGACAACGAGTTTCAAGTCTTCATTCCAGATCGTGTGTCAAAAGCAATCGAAACCATTGATGATTTGTTTATTGAATCAAGCGAAAGAGTGCAAAAGTATGCACTGTTTATTGTATACCACGGTGGTAATAAATTTGAATTAGTAAATTAGTAAATATCAATAAACAAAAGTGAAAGAGAAAGTTCATGGAGATGGAAGTGAAAGATAGATTGTTCACCACAGGACGGGGCGCTAGATGCAGCCCCCTCCACTTTCTCTATTTTTTAAATATCTAACTTATCGATCCAACTGTTATGAGATTTATCAAACCCCAACTTTTTAACATATACCATATGACCACATTTTTTCAGTACTTTTTTCACCAGATATATGTCTGGATATCTTGATTTCAGAAGCTCTTATTCGCAAAAACCACCAGAGACTGACTGGTCCTTATAATCTTTTAAATAATAAGTAGCTGGATTAGTTTTTGATACTTTGTATATTGTAAATATTTCAGATGACCAGTTTGGCGTGTAGCCTTTTTCAAATACATTTTTAGCTACACTCACACGCACTTTATCATTAACTTTAAATTTTGGCCGTTTTATCGTTCTTTTATGAGCAGAGTGCATATATACATATATATATATATATATATATATATATATATATATATACACATTTTCATGACTAGCCATCTGTGATTTTACCATGGTTGTATTCAATAAATAATTTTTTTTTACAAATTACGTCTTGTTTTGTACTACAAAATTCATGATAATCATAGTTGTATTTATATAAATACAAAAAAAATGCAAATTTCCTCCTATTCATATGCAACTTGAGTAAATAATGAAATTGATATGAGTGAACCCAATCTTGTGACGGTCATACACGTTAAAAAAACTTATGACGGTCATAGCTACATCTATATAGACGTAGGCTACATTTGTATGGACGTATAAAGTTAAATTATTCCATGATGTCACATGACGGTCAGATGCAGGTCACATGACGGTCATAATCCACGTTTTTTCATGACGTGTCATTTTGCATCACGACTCGTACCCTAACTTTTAAGACAGTTTTTTTGACTGGTTTTTGTCCACTGACTATATGCAGAAACCAATTTACGTCTTCTGCGGATGCGCAGTTGACAAAAATCAGTCAAAAAAACTTTCTCAAAAGTTACGCAACACCTCTCCAGTGTGGTGTGGCGTAGTGTTGACGCTTGCTAAATTATAGAATACAGCCCCTAAAAAAAGTTGAGAGATCTACAGCAGTCACTGCCGCTACGAACTGACAAGTACTGCCAATAAATTATGTACTGAATATGTGCGCTATACCAATTATGAGCGAGTTGTACAAACAGTGTACATTAGTTATCAGTACAAATAGAAGTCTTTCATTATGATGCTCGGAGATATCTGAGCACTCCCGGAGTTATATGCCTACATAGGTATACAAGTCAATGGATATGTGTACTAACATATATATATATGGCACGTAAAGTTAGGTTTGTTTTCCCCACGCAATATTATAAATGATGCTGGAAATTTAACATTTTACATAAGAGTCATTTTTCAGATTTACAGGTTATAATTTGATTAAAAATATAAATCGATCTGAAATACTAAAGAAATAAATTATTCAACCGAATGGTACTTTTAACAACTATGTAAACTCATGATTTTTAAGATTGCTATAATGTGAATTCTATCAATAAATGAGCGTATATTATAACATAGGCTCACGAGGTGAAAAAAGTTACGTGATAAAGTCACTGGAGTTGAACAATATTAAAAAATGGTTCAAGATTAAGTATCAAATAATAATCGGGTGTGTGAACATTTCTCCTAAAAAAAAACTCCCACCAATAACAGGATAGAATTTCACAAAACTACCAGATAAAAAACCTGCGAAAGGCTAAAAGATACAGACGAAATGGGATAACGATTTCAAAGGGATCTTGAGGTACTTTAAAGATATCTTACAGACAACTTTAGTCATCTGTATGTTGCTTGTAAATTTGACTATAACTTTCGGTCTTAGTCTGACTTATCTTCTCGTTATAAGAGTCAGTCTACAGTAGATACAGTATCTTACAGTACATTTGCTGCATAGATAATTTATAGCGAATACAATTAAACATAATGACACCGTATATTGATCAATAAATAAGTAATACGTGACTAATAACTTAGAACCACTAATATTACAACCATATAAAAAGTTATGATCAAGTGATAATTAAACTTCTATCAGAAAAACATTTTAAAATTTCAAAACGTTCAAAAGACGTTTATCTAATCGTATAAAGTGTTAAAAACATTATGAAGGGTTTTGTATTATTATATGATTAATTTTATGTTCTATATAAAATCAAATCAATGCATAAATTATTAATTTTAAAAAGACCATACAGAATTAGGGAACCTTTCACACACTGATACAAAATAGTTCAAATTTATTATAATCTAAAAAGAAAACAATAACCAGGATAAGAAAGCTCCTTCATAGAAATAGTAAGAATCTTTATTTGTTATTCAGGGGTATATATATATGAGGCGTTTCACGTCAACTCTCTAAGCGCGTCGCGCGAGTGCAAAATGAGCATACTTTTTAGCTCGCTGCTATGCAATTAAAATACTTTTTTTACAAATACTTAAACATGTTTTCGATGTATTTTTTTCTCACCTTTCAGATGCATCAATCAGTTTTCCAAAAAAATGTTAACATAACCTCCAAAATTGCAAAAGAAGAAAT
>JAPYYV010010818.1:0-11119 GCA_030522625.1 Copidosoma aretas | reverse complement strand
CCAGTTTCGTTGTTTGAACGCATGAGTGCGTTTTGTTTTCATAAAAACACGGGGAAGCGTGCGTTATTTTCATGAAAACACTGAGGAGCGTGCGTTATTTTTACTAACTCACGGAGAACCGTGCGATAGCACTATAACGCGCGCTCTCCTGGCGGCGTGCGCAATAAGTCACTATGCACACGCAAAAGCGTTGCGATATAGAGCATATTACGAAAATAAAAAAAATGAAGAACAAAATTCAAGATAGACCATTTGAATTCACCTAGCATTAATTGTATTGCAAAATTATCAATTTTACTTCCGTATTATTATAATCAAATTAACTTAAAATTAATATTTATAACAAAGAAAAATCAGTCAGTATGTCAAGTACCATAAATCATCCAATATAATATTAATAAATGAAAGGGTAATTGAAATTCCAAATTCCGCGTGGCACTATCGAGAAAATGTCCCCAATATAAGTATGGAAGAAATATAATTATGCTTATGCATAAAATACAAGTCGTAGCACTTGTACAGCATACGCGGGCGCCATTATGAGTCTCCGAGCATCTGGCAGTACGATACCATAAGGTAACATCTTAGAACGTACCGAGCAGAATCGTCGCCGCCAAGAGACTACTAGAGCGAGCGGTTTGATGTAACATGAGACCTCGGTTCCTAGGCGGCTCGATGACGTCATTCTTTTGGAAGCTATTAAACTATGCTGATTGGTTATGACGGGTGGCATGATGTTCTCGGTTGCTGCGGCTACTCAGCTGCAAGAGACTGCAGGCTCCTTTCTGTGATACTAGGTGCTAACATTTAAATATCTCAACAGGAACAATCATAATGAAAAATTATAACTAGAATATTTTAATGGAGTAATAATGTTATATAGTCTTGACATTGACTTGTTACCCAAGACAGTTTGTTTGACTTAATTATCAACTAATTATGTAAATCAAAAATTTGATTTTTGTAGTTTGGTAGTTTTTTCTAGTGAGATGACCGGAGGTCATAGTAAGATTATGTTATCAAAGCGGTACATCTCTTTATTTTTGCGCCATTGATGTTCATTATAGGAAGCCCGTTAGAATGAATATATTCAGCCTCTCTTGTTTTCCCTTCAAAATACAGCAACTATTCTTATTTCTGAGGTCATGCTTTTATAAAATAACTTTAAATCTGTTTTTGTACGTCTGTTCTAATTTTTTAAGCGCATCAATTTTTTTTCCACAATTTCCATTATTATTTAAAGTATATACAGCCAAAATAGTGAAATCAATGGTTATGTCTTAAGGATGATAATACCCTTTGTTTGTACGCTTGATATGGCTATCTCTTTCCAGAAATCTATCAAAATGTGTATGTTTTATCAATATTGATTTCTTCGCTCAAGAAATGGCATTTTGTAGGGTACTGCCATAATCAAACTGTTTCTATGTAATGCTTTTCTGTATTAACTTTGTAAGTATAGCCAACATATATATATATATATATATATATATATATATATATTAATATATAGAAACAGTATATATGAGAGAGATTCGGAAAGCGCGAGAGAGAAATCATGCGTTTAATAAAATATACGTACATGCATGCTTCGATTGTAATATGTATAGGTATGGCTGGCAGCACCATGGATCGTCAAAACAAAGCCCCACCATCCAGCCTCAACGTCAGTCAGAATTTACTTGCACACATCCAGAGTACCGCTTGCAACAAACACCTACCACCTAGCCTCGGGGGGAGGGGGTCACGTGTCTGTGCAGCTCACAAAGAGGGGTAATCCCACTTTTTATTTTCTATAATATGTATATATATATGTATATTTAATTGGTCACTATTGGAGGCCATTTAATATCTCTCTCGTAAACCTTTAAATTGTTCTCAAATGTAAGAATTCTTATGTATTTTGAATCATTAGTTCAAGTAAAAATTTAGTGAAACAATTTATTTTTTAAATACTTTGAGAAATAATTTTATAAGAAAATTAGACGGATATTTAAAGAGTATAATATTAACAAAAAAGGAGATACATTTACTTTTTAGTTTATTTCTTTAATCTATCTCATTTACAAGGGCCTTAATATGAAATGACGCTAGTGTATACACTATATAAGACACAGTATCAATAGATAAATCTTTTTTTTTTCCATCATCATTCGGACGCTCGGATACTTTATTACATGTTTTTTTCAAACCTTCATCATTCATATCTAAAACCATTTTCCGTACGATATCGAGCGTGTAGTAATCAATTTAAAATTTATACAATGAAGTGCCTTCTTCTAAAATTCATTCGATGAATTCCTGCACAACACAAGGCATCAATACCGAGACACTTCTCATCATACGCATATTACAGTCAATACGTTTAACAATAAATTTATTTAAATGATTAAATGTAACTTTTTTGAACACCATACTATGCCAATACCGTTTCGCATCACCTGCACTCGTACTTGATCTCCCATTCTCCTCAATTATGATGGCTTTTTCATTGTAACTAGTTGTCAATGTCAAGGTCCGATTGGCACCCTAAATTTGAATGTCTTAATTTGTATTATTTTCTGTGAAGTACTAATCAATGTCCTCAAACATTCATTTAAAATCAATCCAATAACCCTCATCAAAAGCGATGCCCTCAAAATCCTAACCAAACAGGCAACGATTGGTTCTCAACGACTTTGACACAATTTTTTGAATCCCAGTCCAATTATCACTTTCTGGCTAAATGACTTATTTAAGCCATAAATTTTGCACAAAATCTGAGGGAGTGGTTTTTGATGATATTGCTTTATGTGTACTAGGTTTAAAATCTCCTCCTCCGATACTCTTTTTTTACTAGTCTCCATTTTATATTCCAATCGTATTCATGGTACGACGATTGAGGAATCACTGATGCTCGTATTCAAGCTGCTCCTTATTTTAAGAGACGAATGTTGCGACTAATTGTGGTAGTGGCGGTGATGGGGTAAGTGACGAAAAGACCAATCATCGTCGAGAAAGGGCTGCTGCCATATATCGCTCACTCATCGAGATGGCATTCTCGTGTTACATGAAACTAGTTCAAACTTTTATGTACAAGCTTTACCACATTAACAAAAATGTGCTTACTCATTGGGAATAAGTTCTCGTGTTATTTGAAACTTGTCTTAACAGGCAAGTATGAGCTTTGTCGCGGTAGCGAGAATGCGCTGATAGCCTTTTTCTCGAAATTCAGTAAAAGTATAAAAAGCTAACACGTGTCGCTGGTGCATCAAGAGGAATGCTCGTGTTACTTGAAACTTCTATAGTCGTAGTTACATGCATATACTGATATTATTTTCTTGGCATTAAATAATAGAATCTTACATCAAAAACATTTTACAACTACTTTGTAAGTATCTGACTTGGCAACAACCGCCACCCACAGCCAAACTCGTGTTTTTTTTACTATTTTTTAGTAAAATAAAACGTCTAACAATATCATATTTTTGTCCAAGTAATAAGAAAAATTTTCGAGAAAATTATGATACCCTAAGCCGCTACTCATGTAGAATAAGATCATCAAACAAAATTTACCGCACACGGTTGAAGATATACTTTGTAATTGCTTGACATTCCATCAGAGTTTCTTACGATTTTTCCGTATTTGATTTATGTGGTCGAGTACATGCAGTTAAATACTGTAGCCATCAAAGTAAAAACAGTTACAATTTTTACTAACGTCAATAGCAACCTAATCCATACCTGTTTTGGTGTGACCATTAGTATTAATGACGAGTGCCGTTGTTTTCGTCCACATCCGTGGAACCTGATCTACTGGGAACACACCAACAGTGAACGAGCAGATTTGCGATAGAATTTGTAATATTTAAAGACTGTCCATTACAGAACGCTGTAGGTTCTGTTCTATTGTGATAATTGTTCTGGACAAGCCAAGACTTTAATTTATACGCGTTATTCATTGCGCATCGATACTTTTAAGAAGATGGTTTTAAGGTGTCAAGAATACAATAAGAACCAGACGATAATGTATCGAACAATGAACAATCATTGGTATATTCCAAGTCTATGATCTCCCGGATAGTGATTTGTGTAAAATGTTTCACTTTTCCTTACCTCTGACGGAAATTTTTCGCACCTATTTAGAATTCTCTGGCAAAGCTTTTTCAACCTTCAAAATAGTCAAAACCATGGAAATTCGTCGAAAGCCAATTATTTTAACATCGTGCTTGATCGCTTAATTCTTGTAAATCTTACAGTGGCTATATTACCCAGTGTGCAGAAAAATCACCATTTAATGCAATAGCGGCTACTTCTTTAGGTACCATGCAATTATTTTTCACCTAGAAACATTGAATGTCGATTACTAGATCCATCAGTATGTACATATGTTTTCTTACAGTCAATCGAGCAGAGAGAAACTGGTACTCATCTGTTTCGTAGCAATCATAATATATGAATGTGTTGTGTTATCTATCCACTGAAGTCAACAATGAATTGACGTTACGCATCAATTTAGAGAATATTCTCGTACACGGCAGACTCGATATAGTTTACTGTTGTAGTCAGGGCTTCGGCAAATCGAACTTCCAATCGAACGCTACCGTGTCTGATCAGATTTCAATTAGAACATTCGTTGGCCTCTAAATCGGGTGGTAAATCGAAAGCAAATTGACAGTAATCGTCTAGATAAGGTTCACGATAAATGTGGTTTCCTTCGTTGCGAAAGTGAACACCAGTGCCCGAAAACAAGGTATGGTAAGCATCTACATATCAATAATTACTTCTAAAGTCCGGCTGCAATGGTTAGGAAGGAACTTTAACACCGTCAATGTACAAGCAGAGGAAATTAGTGTTGAAATGATGAAAATTGAACCGATTTATTGTACGATCGCCATTGTCAGCTTGATTTTTAATAAATCGACGATTATTGGTTTTGGTAATTGTTCCAAAATAATATTCTTCATAGTATCACCATCAATACCACTCTGCATCGTTACAGCATTAACCTCAATTTGTATAAGTGAGTATTTCGTCATACTCTTTGACAGGGCTTTAGCATGGGAATTTAAAACGGATGGACTTATTCTAACGCAACTAACTGAAAGATTAGCTTTCTCAATGTGCCCAGAAACTAAATTTGACGTATCCACGAGGCAAAAAGCGTTGTGAAATCTAACTAAACGCATTCTTACCCCAACATCATCGATGTGTAATTTTTCCTGAATATGTACGTCACAATTAACATTACCAATCAGGTCGATCGATCTCTTTGCTGGCAATAATGTACGCCACTTTGCTAGTCCCATGATGGCGTCAATCACTTCGTCCATCTTTGTCGTTGTATCGTTGCACCACAATGCACTTGTCAAATAGGATGTCTTAGCAGCAGGCCCGTAATTCAACAAAGTTTTCAGGTACGCCCTATAAGTATTATTGGGTGGTGATACAGATTTGTGATTAAATATCACATCGACTTGATTGAACAGCGATTGCATGAAATTATTTATTGTCTTCACTTTCGGGACTCGAGCCAATAGATCAGCACTTGGATCATCATCTTCATCGATACATTATTAAACACGCAGACCGAGCATCGTATGAGCAAGATCAATGTATTCTTCGCCATTATCTGTTACGACGAATTCGTTGGGTGAATCGTCCGTTAGCGATGATATCGGAATGTACCGTACCCAGGGTGATTCTTCGATAGTTGTTTTCCTCAGTGGAATATTAAACAAAAGGAGCTAGGACTTTAAACATTTACAGTAGTGGCTGTGCAAGAAAACCATTTTCCTTTGTTTAACCATCAAAAATGTCTCTAGCGGTTTTTTTCTTTTTTCTCTTGTTCTTCCTCTTATTCTTCTTATGTGATGTAGCACTACTCTTTGGATTCGTTTTCTTTTTTTGTTGGTTGCCCACTCTTTTCACCTTTTTCTTTTTACCTTTTGTCTTGCGACGACCGTGCGTCGACCGTGCAGAGTCATCGTGCAGTTGCAACTGAAGTAGTGTGTCAAAGCAACCGCCTTTATAACCCGAGCCTTCGATAAGTTTTTCCAATTCCTCCTCGAATTCTCTCTTTAACACATCGCCAGACTCCCTAACATGCTTATGAATTGTTTCCTTAAAAGGCATATGTATAGTGGTGACGTCAGACAAATGCTCATACCTGCATGAACGGCCACTTTACCAACAGCTTTAGCATCTTGTTTGATAAGGGGCAAAACGCGTCGAAACACTCTGGCAAGAAACGATCCGATACCTCCGTGCCCTCGTTGATAGGGAGAACCCACGTAAGTGCGTTCAACGTTCAATAAATCGTGCTTGGACCTACCCCACACTAATTTGTAGAATAGAAGAGTCGTCGTAGAGGTCCATCATTTTTTATCGACTCATTTAAAATGAAGTGTCACCGTAAGCGTTCCAAAGTTAAATGGTATCAGTCTACCAATTCGGTCCCTTATATCGATTTCGATGGCGTGGAACGAGTTGAACAACAGTAGTACATACATAGAAGGTGTGAAAATTTTATTTTTGATAGTACCGTACGCGTAACTTTAGAGGTCCAACGACACCGCTCGCAACTAACGCAATTGACAGATGTCACTGTAAACCATAAGCATAGATAGTAGATCATCGGCAAGATTAGCTGGACGAACCGATTTAATTTCGTTATTTTCAACAAAAATGATTGTGGTACTTTTAAAACTAAAGATTTTATGTAATTTGTCGGATAACATTATTCGGTGGACATATTTACTGTTGGACGTCTCGGGGTGGACTAACTTTGCAACTACGTAACCACCTCTTTCTAAACTCAAATTCACTTGACCCCGCACAGTATTATAAGTATTTATTTCTCTAATCATTTCTTTGATATTCGTGTACAGACAGAGACGTATATAGGAATCAACATAAGAGACGCTCTCTTCTTTTTCTTTTTTTAGTGTCGTACGTCGTCGTGGTATGGTTTCTACGATGATATTTCTTTCTCTATTTTTCACTACATGTTAAAACATCAGTGGTATTTAAATCTCTGTTATTCCAACGACTCATTGACCGTGCAAACGAATTTGTTGTGGCAATCTAGTCACATAATGCGTAGTAGTATGATCAGGGTAGTACTGCATACTACTGTTGCTAGGCAGCACAGCGTTAAATTCGTCCTTTATAGTATGTTTCTTAAATAATTAGCTTTTACCCATGAATTAAACGTTTCAGGATAACCCATCTATGACAAAATATTCTTTGGATTGTCCTTTACTACGACTTTTTATTACCTTGTCCACCTCAAAGAAGCTTCCCTTTAAATTCTCACGCACTCTGCTTGGTTTCTCTTCGTAAAAAAATTTGTCAATGTCTTTGTCAGCCACACCTCTGAAAAAATACACCGAAGGTTGGCGTGTGCAAAAGATACGTACAATTTTAAACAACTCTAAAGTCCATCTGCTCTCGTAACCTATGGGAAAGACACTTCCCGCTTTGCTAAATCTCCAACGCTGTACTTTAGACTTTTATTAGTATGTCCGCTATAACGTTGCGTTCTATTTTCACGTGCTTGCGCAACATTGTGCAAAGTCACATCAGCCAGTGCTATCTTTGTCGACGAATGCTCCGTGCGATCGTATGTCTCGATTATTTTTGGAAGAATATCTACGAAGCGATGGGTGTTTGCGTGTGAAAAGTATCGCCACTTTTTTTCCTCCATAGTTTTTATGGAGTGTTCGGCCGTAGAATCTTTTGTCTGTGGAGTAAGAGCTACGGGATATTTAATTTTATTGTATTTTAAAGTTATCTGTATTTCGCGTCCTATAAATTCTTTACCTTTACCGGTCTTGAGGCACATTGGCTTGCAATCATTGTTTCTCATAAGAATACGATAAAATATTTTGGCAACATTTTTCGTCGTTTTTTCCTTCATCGGTTCTGCCCAAGCATATTTGCTGACGATATCGATGGCAACGAGAACATAAGCGCAGCAATCGTTGTAAGTTTTTAATGTTCTTAAATCTATCAAATTAGCTTCCCACAGTTCGTCAAAATCGCACACATTATAACTGCTTCTGGGAAAACAATGTCTTATAGGTATGTGTAAATTGTATGCATCTTGGCTCTTGAGTCATCTTATTACGTTTGGTCGCGAAAATTTCTTTCCCACAGCATTCGCAAGCTTATTTTCTCATGCGTATACAGCGGGTCGCACCGCTTATATAAGAAGTTTTTGCAACGTAATATGCATTATTTTGTTTTCTCTTTATTTTTTCCTTACACTCTTTTTCTTGCTTGTTTTAGATCTGATAGCCCTCTTGATGCGCAAAAAACGTAATGTTATTTTGCTACACATACAGCAGGCTGTTAATAAAGTGACTGTTGGCTCGTCTACTGGTGTTTCTTCAGCGAGCATACGAGAAACAGAAAATTCAGCTAATGCATGATCAGCTTTTTGACAAAAAATCTATATCCAGGTATATGCATTTTAAACCGTAGTAAATCAATTATGGCGTCGATGGTACTATTTTTTCTTCCTCCGCCAGCTTTACTTCTTTTTCTTTCATGTTATTTTTTCGCTCTATTTTTTTTGTCAATGACGTTATTTGTTCAGTTTTCAAAACAACACTTACACTGTTTTAACGAAATCTTGAATTTTTGTTTGGCAGCCTTTCCCCTTTTGAATTATTACCTCTGCTGTCGTCGTCGATCAATAATCTTAGCACTCTCTCGTTTCCGACATACTCTTTTGGATTTTTGTGATTCGAAGCGCTGTGGCCAATTTATCACACATCACTGGTGCGCGTTTTTTCCTATACCTTAAGACATAATTTACACGATCGATAATGTTTGACTGTGGTATACGAACGCCACCTATAATAACTACATTTACATGCGTCTACTCGACGTTACCGGTAGTACACAAGTGACGCAGTATCACTGCAGTCTCTATACGATACTTTTTGGGTACAATTTGGTTAACGTTGGCATCATGACGCTCTTCTTCTTTTCGCTTTCTCTTATTCTCGTCATCGGACGCTTCGCTATCTAGTGATGTGTTTACGTCGACATTTCTAGATTGTTATCGATAGGTCTCTTTCTTTTGTTCTGTACTTTATTAAAATGTTAATATCGCTGCAAAACTTTCTGGTATTTCTACAACTTTATTCGTTCGTCACCACACGGTAGATTTAGGACGTCGTTTATTTCTACGTTGAGTCGACTCATCGTAGTACCCGGTGTTTGCACAGTTTTAGACCATCGTTGAGACACGAGCTTCGCAAACATTCCACGTTCTCTAGCGAGAAAAAAAAACCTTTTTTTTGTGTACTCACTTTTTTTTTCACACGAGCAAAATCACCATTCTTGGGAGTAGGCCAAATAAATCAGCCATTAACATCAATCAACCATCCCAAAATGTTTTCTTCTACGCTGTAAAAATTTTTTTGTTGGCAAATTTTCTAAGAACTTTAGCGTGTATACGTAAGCGTTTTTTGTTCGTCGAGGTGAGCGGTACGTTTCCTTTGAGAGTATTCGACGCATACTCGCAAATGTACTTGATGAGTGTGGTATAAGTTTTACGTAAAAACTCCCTTTACTGTTCAGTGTTAAGATGATACAGAACTTTTGATATGCCGGTGTGCTTTCGACCAAACGGAGACCGTGAGTTTGACACCATTGTAACGTTGTGATGGAAGCTTGATTCGCCATCTCGCCTCTTTAGATCTGCTTTTTACCAAGTATACGTACTAATACTAGTCATACGGAAAAATACAAGTGCAAAATCGAAAATCACTCGGTGCTTTTTGCTAAGGATCCAAGTAGAGGTAGCCAAATGGTCGCGAAGTAGAGTCCCAATAAGCTTCTTGCAAAAATCGAGGATCTTACGGACGCACTTGTCTTGAAAGATGTTGTATTTTCGTGCGATCACGTAAATTTATAAAGATGACGATGTATTGTAAGTTTAGCGAAATTTTTCGCTGACCCTTACCTTGATGAGATATGTTTGCGTAATAAAGATCACGCTTAGATTGTTAAGATGACTGCCTTTGGTGAATGAATCGACTATTGCACCGCCACGCACCGTTGCTGATTCGCGCACCAAAACGTCAACGATAACTAGATTTGGCCTTGAGTCACCTACACGACTCTGGGGTTATCCTTCGTAAAATTCGATATTCTTTCCAAGATCTCGGTTGGAAGACGGTTGCTAGTCTGCCACTAGTCCTTGTCTAACCGTAACAAAGAATGATGTGCTAAAAAATTATCAAAATTCGTGACTTCCATGAATATTCACTAAATCTTTTCGTAATTGGGCTTATCTTGTTTCTTAATCCATTACCCACAAAGATGTAAGTCCCTTAGTAGTGTACGTGTACAATATATATGCATGTATGACATATATCTAGAAAATTCCAAAAAACCGCTTATTTCATATTAGATAAGGAGAGTTATGAGTTTATAAATTGTTTCCATTGTACATACATGGTGTTTATCATAAAACGATCAGTTCTTATAAATATTGCACTAAATGAGAGTGTATATATATATGTATGTATGTATGTATGTCAGAACGGGTCAATAAGACCCATTTGGATCCAAACTATAACGTAAATAAAATAAAACCCATTGAGTCGTTAGTTGTTAAAAAAAAATACCTTTAAAACTAACATGGTAGTACGGAAAATTCAAAATGTCCAATGCAACATGGCGTCTGAAAAAACTTAAGAATATTATAAAAATTTGTGTATTTCATAAATTTTCACATAGTCTTATCGTAGTTGGGCTTAGTTTGTTCCCTAAACCATCACCTATAGAAATCCGAGTCCCTCTGGGTTGTAACTACTTAATATATCTTCCTATATTATATAATTATTTTGGTGGGGCTGAAAACACAGCCCCCTACACCCCCCACAACCCCTCCACAGCCCCCCCCCCCCACAAAATAAGGGAAAGTTCTATATATTTCTCTGTTTTTTTTATTAACAGGAAATTTTTAATCCCCCACTACCCCCCCACAGTCCTCCCAAATTATTTTAAATCCCACCCCCTCGACCCCCCAGCTCCTCCATACCCCCCCAAAATGAGGTATATTATTCTCTATTTCTCCTACATTTCTTATTAACTAAATTTTTAATCCCCCCAACAGCCC
>JAPYYV010010817.1:0-21305 GCA_030522625.1 Copidosoma aretas | reverse complement strand
GGAAAACCGTTGGCATAAGTGTATTGTATCCGAGGGGGATTACTTTGAAGGGGACAACATCAATATTGATAAATAAATAAATATTTTTTCTTAAAAATACAAAGTCACCTTACTTTTTGAACACACCTCGTATACACTCTTGCTTTTCTCCTCCCTTAATGTAGTACTTGGTAAGTAGCTGTTACCAAGTACTTATAGCAGGAAGAGTTCAACACATAAGTACAGCTAATTTTGTATACTTGTGTAAACTTGTCAAATCACCATGAATGTATAATATGTCATTACTAACTGTAGCAGTAAGCATTGAAACACATTGGGCTTTAATTATTATGAATAACCAGTAAAAACATTAGGGTGTGCAGGATGTAAAAAAAAAATTAATTAAATAAAAAGACTGATTTTTAATATGAAATTTTAGTGTGCATTTTATTTACACATTTTACAAAATTATTTACAAGTGTTGGGTGACTAGTAAAGGAGGCTGTATGTACATACATAATAAGTTTATCATACTTACACGACTATACTATATATAACTACCTTAAGATTTTAATTTTTCTTTTCCTAAAGCCTGAAGAAAAAAAACTAAACAGAATTGAAAAAGATGGAGGCAAGGCTTTTCAAGTTGGCAGACAACAAGGCATAAGCAAGGTCGGATTTAGAGAAAGGGAATAAGGAGTTCAAAGCAACAATTAAGATAACGAACGATAAAGCTCAGTGTAAGGAGGATAGAAATATCAACAGAAAATAAAAAGAGGATATAAAGTGCAGGATAGTGATGAAGACAGAGGAAGCCAGTGAGAGGAGTAAGGGGGATAGTAGAAAACTCAATGGAATAATAAATGGAGTATCTGTGGAAGGACAGGGCCTGCAGGTGGAGAAGGAAGTAGAAAAAGGACTTGGAGAGAAGTTGAGATGGAAGGTGAAAGCTAATAAGGCTGTATTTATTAATAAAGTGGATGGGCAAAACAAAGACAGGTGGATCCAAGCAAAAATACACAGCTGGGGTATGAAGGGAGAAATCGAGAGAAGAGAAGTCTTTTAAGAGGAGAGTATACGGAGGATGACCTGACAGTAAGGGAGAAAGAAATTCAATTGAATTGAACCTACTCATATAAGTTTGGAATGGCAGAATTCCGATTATGTATGAGACATGCTTATAACTCAAGAGGAATCGAGTAATTTGCAAGGATTGATGGGTATTTTTGAGGAAGAAGAAATTCTTTTCGAGAAACAGACAGAAATGTTAAAACAAACAAACAAAACGTCGGCAGGCGAAGGAAAGCCTAGATTCGATTATTTTCTCTTGTTTGGGATCGAATAATCACTTTACAATTTTTGCAAAGTTAACTCCAGTGGAATTTTCCCAGTCGTTCCGGTGTCTTTCTTCCCATTGTAGAATTAATAGAAATGTCGGATGTTTCTATTTACGTCAACGTATCACTTTGTGCCCGTGATACTGTACTTAGTTTTCGTCAAAAATTGTATTTAATATGCGTTGAAGCATAAAGCAATATTTTTTTTCACGATGTATAGTTATTTCACGGATTCTCGTTCCCTAGCCAATACAGACATTTGGGTGAGGAATAGTTCTCAAAACCACTGCAAAAAAACTTCAAATACATCTTTCCATTAACACATTTCTGATGATATTCATGTATGCGGGAAGTGCATCATCTATGGAGTCAGGAAGATCATTAAGCAGCCAAGAGTCTGGAAATACAACCAAGCCAGAATATGAGAGATTTGGTAAGGAAGAGAAGTACAATAACTTTGCCAAGACTGCAGCCAAATGTTGGAGGAACAACCGCTACTGCTGGTGCGTTATACAGAGTAAGCGAAGTCTGTAGACAGATGTAATTTGTTTGATTTCTATTTTTATATTATGTATTTTCAGCTAGATATAATCTATAGTAATTTCACGTGGTATGCCATGTATATTCTATGCGTAATAACATGTGGATGCCATGCAGCATCATACAAATAATTTACCAACCGACTGTCTACATGGCTTTAGACATGATTTTCTACTTTGAATTTAATGTACAACCGTGTGATTACTAGTGGAATCACACAATACCTGGCAGTAAGGAAAGGACTGGTAATTACCAGGGGTGAAAAAGTGTAATAATAGTTTGTGTACCTCTTCAGGGCGGTCCTTGGGACCGAGGGCGCTTGCGAAGCAATAATACCCGAGGGACCGTTGAGACCCTCCCTGGTTGGATGCACACGAGTAGCGCATCATATTTTTCCTACCAAGGGGGTATAAGGGTTTCAAAAGTGCTCGAGGTTTGAAAAAATAGTAAACGCAACTAATAACGAAATTAACAACAACTTATACAAAAGTAACAGTTTCAAAGAGGCTAGAACAGCTGAATAACAGGAATCAGCCTAAAGAGATGCATTTATCAAAATAGTAAGGCATCACGAACTTTATGGTGGTGATATCACAGAAGTAGGCATGATAAGTATTTGAATTATTAACCTTTTCTTTAAAAAAGAATATTTCTGTAAACAGGTCATTCAGACGTCTTTCCTTGTGGAATGTAATAAAAAAAAGATAACAATAAGAGAAACCCATGTTTAAATTTTGAAAGTCCAAGTTGTTACCTTTAAAACAATCTCTTTTGTAAAATATAGAATACACAGGCAAGAAAAAACATGAAAGCCAAGGCCAGGAGGGCTTTATCCGTTATTTCTCTTCTGCCGTACTTTCCCAACAGTTTTCCTGACTGTGCAAAAACTTGCTGCTGATCTTCGAGCTCTGTGGTGGTCTGTTTGACAGAATCCGAGGATGTAACTAAAAATATAACAATCACGTTCAATGTAAATAAAGATGACGACGTTCAAACAATAGAAAGTAAAGTATTCACCCAGAGCATCCAGGGTAACACCACTCCTTTCATTGGCCTCAGCCAGGCTCCTCGAAATTTCCAGCATCTTTTCAGTCAAACGATTCGACTCTGTAGTCATGTTCCCCCGCTCTTTCCTCTTCCTCACTGTGCCCTGTTCTTCTTCAACACCGCCGAGCAACTCTTCCCTCGACTTTTCCTCAATCGCAGTGGCACTGAGAATATTTGCTTTTTTAAAAGCCACCAAGGCAGCGGTCAACTGTTCCTTGTGACTGTTGATGAGCGACAGCAACTCTGCCTTTCGTTTCTTGTCACGCTCGCACCCAGCCAGACTGGCCAGTTCGTCGATATTAGTCCTCAGAGCGGCTATTTTCCGTCTACCTTCCGCGTTCAAATTATTCAAGAACTCTAGTGGACCAGTACATTCCTGTATGTCCTAAAAGGTTCATGCATTACATTATTCAAAATAGGTTAAGATTCTCTAGCCACTAACACTGCCCGTTTTTACTCTTACCTGGATCAAAGCAGTCAACTCCAGGTGATGCTTTATCGCCCCCTGGGATATGGAGTCGAAGGCCTCATCCAGCAGCACCATATTTCAGCCTCTTTTCTCAACAGCAAAACAAATTACTACAGCTAACGTCATCAAAATGATCAAGCTGCAGATGGCGGCGGGCGCGGCGGCAAGCAATAACTGGCAATAAACTGACGAAAAAAAAAAAGTACACAGTTGCGTGAGTTGCGTCACTTGCGTCGCGCGCAACGCTCAGCCGACTCAGCTCACTCAGCTCGCAACGGCGCAACACGTGAAAATTCAAACTTATGTTCCGCGCGCAAGTGCAAGTAGTAGTGATGAACTCGCGTCGTCGTCGTCGTCCTCTGCAGGAGCCCTGCCATGTCCTCCCATCAACTGCAGCAGGAGCACGTGTCCTTGAAAAATGTCAAAGTCAACTACTACAAGAAAGTCATAACGGTGCGCGGCTGCATAATCCGCGTCAACCGGTCGTACCAGATGCCGACCGTCATGATGCTGCTGTGCAAAAAGTGCGATGCTCCGCACACCGTCGAGCTCAAGAACGGCATCTACGAGCCGAAGAAGAAGTGCGAGATGTGCAAGGCTCAGAAGTTCGTGCCCGACCTGAGTTCACCGGAGGTCGAGACGATTCCGGTCCAAGTGGTCAGGATACAGGAACACTTTGGCGAGGAGCTCGACGACCAGCAGGGACGCGTGCCTAGGGTCATGGACGTCGAACTGCAGGCTGATCTCGTGGACATGTGCATGCCCGGTGACGATGTCACCGTCAGGGGGATCGTCAAGATGCAGGGCACCGACAACGGGTTGAATCCCAAGGCCAACGTCGTCAATCCGCTCTACATTGAGGCCGTTTCTCTGATAAACAACGACAACAAGGCCATGAACCCCGGGAGCTTTAGCATAGAGCTCACCTCGAGCGACTACGAGGCCATCAAGTCCATACACGAGAGCGAGGACATCCTATCTCTGCTGGTAAATTCCCTGTGTCCTGGTATCTACGGGCACCAAATGATCAAAATGGCTCTGCTGCTGAGCTTGTTCGGAGGCAGTCCCAAGCACGCCAATCTTAGGGAGAATATTCACATTCTGATCGTCGGTGATCCTGGTCTAGGCAAGTCCCAGATGCTACAGGCCTGCTCGAGGGTGGCCCCCAAGGGTGTCTACGTGTCTGGTAACGCGAGCACCTCGTCCGGGCTGACTGCAACGCTGATAAGAGAAGCGGGACCACAGAACGATTTTGCCCTCGAGCCAGGGGCTCTGGTGCTGGCTGACAGAGGCTGCTGCTGCATCGATGAATTCGACAAGATGCCCACGCAGCATCAGGCGCTCTTGGAAGCTATGGAACAGCAGTGCGTGAGTGTGGCCAAGTCGGGAGTTATATGGTCTCTGCCCTCCAGAACTTCTATATTGGCTGCTGCCAATCCCATTGGTGGTCGTTACGACAAGTCGAGGACGCTGCCCAGAAATCTGAGTATGAGTCAGCCACTGTTGTCGAGGTTTGACTTGATATTTTTGCTGCTAGACCAGCCGGATGCTGATCGGGATAATTTTTTGTCCAAACATGTTATGCACATGCATACTGGTAATGAGGGATTGAAGGACGAGGAGTTTTTAGCTTACAGCAGACAACTCAGTAATCAAATGAACACGCTGAGACATAAATTGATCTCAGCATCCAGAAACTCTAACTCTACTGTTCCACCCCCAATGCTGCGCAAGTACATTTCCTATGCAAGGCAGTACGTAAGGCCAACACTGTCTACTGAGTCTGCTACTGTGATACAACAGTTTTACCTAGAATTGAGAGAAAAGCTAAATACAGCAGTTCACATAAGTCCATGCACTAGACAGTTAGAGGCAATGATTAGATTGACAGAGGCAAGAGCCAAGCTGGATTTAAGAGATGAAACAACAAAAAACGATGCAGAAGAAATAGTACAGTTGCTGCAGTACTCCGTTCTTGGCATGGAGGAGAAAAAAATTGATCACATTCCATCAGAACCACTTAAGATGTCAGCTAGGAGCGCTATCAAGGCTTTCTTGGAGCTTATAATTAGAGATTTCGAGGAAAGGGACATTGATCTATACTCCAAAGATGAGCTACTAAATCTTGCTGCCAAAGGAGGGATAGCCCGTAAATACGTTTTGGATGCAATCGATAAGTTCAATGAGCAGGGCTACCTCATCAAAAAGGATAAAGATTTGTATCAATTTAAGAAAAATTAATTTTAGTACATAATTTATTCAAAAGAATTGATTTCAAGCATTTGATTGTTGTAAATAAAATATGTATATTTATGCATATGCGATGAATTTGTATATAAACTGTACAGAGATAAATGACATTCAGTATTCAAACAAATTACTTTTCATTTGATAAATTGATAATTAGTATCGATAAATGTAAAGAGGAATATGTATTTTAATATTATATTTTTACAAAAAAAAGATTGATTTAGACTTTTTTTTTTTAATTACCAATCTATTTAGCTAGTACTGTGCTTTGTGGAAAACAATTAAGATAATCAAATTTTAAATGATGAATCAATTCATTTTGTATAGAAATCTTCTTCAAATTCAGTAAAATGTTTTGATAATACAGTTGATTAGCAGATGTGATAAATATGTGATACAACAGTAAATAAATAAACAAACAAATGACAAGGAACATTAAAGTTAAATAACAAAATAAATACATTCAAAGAGTATGGTTTTAAATTTATTATGATACAATTCACTTTTTCTTATCTTATTATTCCTATTATCAGTAAAATCACTCACGACGTCAAAGCTTATGCAAAGGTCACCAGGAAATGGGAGTGTTTCTTGTGTATTCATGTCCAAAAATCTCGTTTCTATTGTAAATTTATAAGAGTCGTTGAAAATACTAGGTAATGGCCGCATTTGATGACCAAATACAAAGGGCTTTCATTTAGTGATACATTGAACAATATTTTTCGCCCTAATTAATTCCCTACTGAGTTTCACAGAGGAACTATAGTCCTTAAACTCATTAATTATCTATAAAATTTTTTAAATTAACGCAGATTATGGATCACGGCTTGCGTAAAATCGGTTGTCGAGTTCTGTCCGCCCAGATCTTTGGTACGGCACTTGCCGTCGCTAAGCACGCGGTTTATCGCGTCTCTGATAAGATCAGCGTAGGGCTTGAGATTTAGGTGGTTTAGAAGCTTCACAGAGCACAGGAGCATCGCGGTGGGGTTGGCGAGGTTTTTGCCAACAGCCTCTGAGTACGTATGCCTTGCACCCTGAATCAAAATTTAATTAATTTTGATTAATTTTACATGACTGGAATTTATAAACAATTTTAACGGCACACATTTATTGAAAAAAAAAAGTTATTGGAAGAAAAAAAAACCATACCGGCTCAAATACGACGCATTCTGCACTGTAGCTTGCTCCAGCAACAACACCTGCACCTCCAACCAAGCCTGATGCCAGATTATCAACAATGTTACCATACAGATTTGGTGTTACCATTACATCAAACTGATGAGGATTAGAGACCATTTGCATTGTACAGTTGTCTACAATCATAGTCTCAAACATGATCCTGTTCTTGAACAAATTTTTATCATTTTAATACAGTATGAAAAAAAAATTTTACAGATATGACCGAGCTGTGGATAGTTTATTTCTCACTTGGGATATAGTGTAGCGATTTCCTGACATGACCTTAAGAACAGACCATCTCCCAGCTTCATGATGTTAGCTTTGTGGACACACGTCACTTTCTTACGACCGTTTTTAACCGCGTAGTCAAAGGCAAACTTGGCAATCCTCTGACTCTTTGTAGCAGTGACGATTTTCAAGCACTCAACGACGCCTGGGACCGACTCATGCTCTAACGCCGAGTATTCACCTTCGGTTTGTTCTCGAATAATGACGCAATCAACGTTTTGGTGTTTTGATTTTACACCTGGCAGAGATTTTACGTGTACGACGTTGGAATATAGGTCAAGCTCTTTCCTCAGTTTCATGTTTAAGGTCTGTAGTTCACCAGTGTGAGAAAAATCTGGGGTTGCAAGGATGCCCTGGCAAAATAAATTTAGGTAAGTATTGAAACAAAATTTGTAATAAATAGTGGGCTAAATAAGAATCAAACTTACTTTGAGACACACTTTATTTCTGGCTATACTGTTGGACACTTGCTCCAGAGGAGCACTGAGTGTTGGGTTGACTTCTGACAAAAAGTAGGGCTCAAAGTCAACTGGTACCCCAGCTGCTTTAAACACCTGCTGTACTGAAAGAACCAACTCAGGCCCCACACCATCTCCTGGGATTAATGTGCACTTTGCTTTGTGTACTGGTTCCTGAAATAATAGAAAAATATGAAACCATAACAAAATTTATCTAAAGCAAAAGTTCCGCATATGTTTGCGAAGAAGTGCAGTGGTTAAGTAACCAAATATCGATGCTATTTTTAAACACAAGAAAATTCTTCAAAAATGTTTGAAAAAATAGCCATTGGATTGAAAGTTAATCTAAAAAAAAAAAAGAAAAACGGAATAGCAACTCACAGCTTCTTGAAAACGCACAGAACCAACATGAATCGCCCTGGCTGAACCTTTTAACGGCACCTGCAAATAAAAAAAAAATCAGAATTAGAATCTCTACGCTGGCGTCTTATCTATGCACAAGCCTGACTTTTATTCAAAGTATATCTGTTTAATCTCTGTAATTGAATTACCAGAGACCTTCAATACTCTGTGTACTTATCAAGTTTCAAACTTGACACACCAGAGACGGAAATCACACGCGTTCATAAAACAAAATACCAAAAACCCATGCATCTGCACTTGTTAAAGAACTGCACCAAATTTTTTTTTTCCAGGGCAACACCCCCTGAATGCCCTTGCGAAACAGTCTCGCGGATAAACTGTAATAATAATAACCCCCAGCAGAGCAGAATAGCAATCTCACTCTATATACAGTGATGTACATTAACTGCGTGCGATAACGGGGGTGGAAGTATACTTATTGGACCCGAAATCAATGAGTCGATGGTCTACAGGAGACGCTTACCTGGCTGAACACCTTGCAGACGTTCCTGGCAAGTAGAGCCATTTTTTTATTTTTCGCCTGATTATTTTTCTTTTTTTTTCTTTTTCTTTTATTAGCACCAACCAACGGGACGACGAAACACTGCAGACGGGACGACAGACAGAGAACGTCTGCGCTCGCGCGCTAGCAGCCGAAAAATTTGCGACCAGGTGCGTATTCACATTTCGGAGTCGGAATGTCCTGATGGGGCCTGTACTTCATCTTGCTTCACAAAAGCAAAGGTTTTATCGTGGCGTTGCTAATTAGAAACTCGCGCTCATTTCTTATAAGTATATATGTATTTTCTACAACATCACTTCTCAGTTGGACCAGGTCCCAAGTTAACGAGATATCTATATTCACTACTGTTGTCATAAATATAAGCACTGAGACTTTTTGAAAAATCTTTTGAGAAAACTAAAAAGTATATGACACCGCACTCGCTTTTATCTTTTTATTTAAATATAGTTTACAAATATTTTGCATTTTGTGAGTTTAAATCGATTGTAAGCAACTTACAAACTTTTTTCCTTCAAATGTAAATCACGTTGCAAAATTTTTCATATCATTCGACAATTATAGGTACACGTCAGAGTTCCAGGAGAGCACCCCCCCACCAGACCCCAGAAGAAATCAAATCCAAACTTAGTACGCCCCTGCGCCCCGCTCTTTTGCTCGCAACTTCGCTCTACTCCAAATTTAAAATCCCTGCTGTCCCGATCAAAGAAAACACACACACTGTACAAACAAAACAGAGCAAAACAAAAGCGACAATCTTCAAATTTCACAACCTCGAGAACCAGAAGTATACAGATCTTCCTTCCTCATCGCATGTTTTTGTCTCTCGAAGCTTCTCCTCTCTCTATCGAAGAAAAAAAAAAGAAGATATACGATCACGCAACCTCTCGCGCTTGGTGACTTTGGACGTCAGTCTGTTTTCCAGCTTGGTTACTAGAAAACTTTTCCCTGCGCTCTGCCCTTTGTTAGTTTGTAATACTCGTGTGTACTTATTACATTCGCATCGAAATTACACGGATAAGTATACAGGAATAGATAATAAGTACAGAGGAGAAGGGTTGACTCGCACACCTGACTTACAGCAGCACCGAAAGTTTTCGCTTATATATATATATATATATATATATATATATGTGTGTATAAGTTGCGGATGATTCAACTCGACTTATCGGGCCTTCGACCGCGGCGTGCGTAAGCGTAGGCCGCCAGTCGAACTTGAGCTTTCCGGGAAAGATCTCAAAGAACTGTCTCAGAGAGCCAAGAACGGAAGAAAAGTTTGTTTTGCTTCGAGGATGGCTGAGGAGAAGAACAATAACAACCAGTCCAGCGACGCGATGGTCGAGGAAAAGCCTGCGGCGGAGGTGGCCCCCGAGGAAAAACGGAACCAGGAGGAGGCGCCGGCAGAGGTGAGCCGTGTGGAAGACGGGATCGAGGAGAAGCCCAAGGAGGCGGCCGAGGACGATCGGGCCAAGGAAACCGTGGCCGAGGAGAAGCCCATCGACGCGGTCGAGGAGAAAACTAGCGACGTGGTCGAGGAGAAGACTAGCGACGCGGTCGAGGAGAAACAACGTGAGTACACCTTTGTTTTGCCAAGGATTTTTGATTTTTCTCGTGAGCGCGTCATTGAGTCGCGGGTATATAAAGGTCCGCGAGTTTTCCTCTGCGTGCTGTTTTTTTTTTTTTTTTTTTTTTTTTTTTTTTTTTTTTTTTTTTTTTTTTTCTCATCTTACCGATTGCGAATCGGGGAATCGATATTTTGTTTTCTTTTGATCTAAAATTTTATGTGCAACGTGTGTTGATTCGATGTACGCGCGTTTGTGCGACTCCCACGTGAATTTCTTTGTTTGGAAATTGTTTCGACGTAGGTATATGTAAGTAGTAGTGTGCGTAAAATTCATATTGAGCGCTGTCGAGCCGTTGAACGAAAGAAATCAATTGATCAAAGAATCATGTTCAACAATTTATTGAAATTGAATGATGATGTTTCGCTCGTTTTTTCGACTTCGTAGTTCGTATAATTAGATAAACTATTGGATGTTCATTTTTCCATGTTTACATTTATTTACCGTTATTGGACTCTCAACGCTATTGCACGATTATATTACTCTTATTGTTATTTATAGAGATTGCTTATTGTGTACACGGCCGGAATATATTACGTATGAATCATAATTTCGTTTGAAATTTTAACAAAGTCTACTATAGACGTATTTTCTTCTTTGTAATTCAAATGAATAAGAAATAATAATTCAAGTATATTCGTCAGCTTATTACTCAATGTCACCGTCGAGCTACAAATTCACCAAAAGTTCGTTCGGAAAAGTAAACATTGGCTGTAATATAAATAGAGGTGATTCTTACGACCAACACATGTTTGTTTATGTTTCAGCCGAGGTCAAGACAAAACAGAGCTTCAGAGAGCAGATATGGGTTCACATGGGCAAGGAAAAACTCGCGCAATCCTTCCGCAGTTTGTGCAGTAGAATTCCGTTTTTCAAGGGATACGACGAAGCCACCAAACGTCTGACCGAACTTGACGAGTACAAAGAGGCTAAACTGCTGATGATCAGTCCTGACAAGCCTCAGGAATCCGTGATAATTGCTTCTTTGCGGCAAAAAAAGGAAGTCTTGATTCCAAGGCCGAGACTTCTCAGTGGATTTTTTTATCGCGTAAAAAGCGCTACAGACTTACCTGAAGAGGAGACGAAAGATGCCGTGGTCAGATACGACATTAAACAAGTGCAGACCCCAGTCAATTTTGACTCAAAAGATCTCAACGTACGTTATTTATTCATCAGTTTTAATTTTCTGGAATTTTTTAAATTACAAGTTCTATAAATATTGTTATCTTTTCTTTTTTTTCAGGTTGATATGCTCGTCTTGGGATCAGTCTGTGTCAACAGGGCCGGCTACAGGATAGGAGAGGGAGAGGGCTTCGTGGACTTGGAGTATGCAATTCTGTCGAAAATGAAGGCAGTAAATGAGAACACGATAATCGTAACAACGGTGCACGACTGCCAAATTCTTGATGATCTTCCAAACGAGATTTTCGAGTCGCACGACGTGCCCGTGGATATTATCATCACGCCCACGCAAACGATCGTCGTCAACCCGAAGCTTAGTAGGCCAAACGAAATTGTTTGGTCCAATATCAGTAAAAAACGACTAGAACGCATACCGATTCTCAAAGAAATCAAAGCGTTAGAAGAAACGTAATTTTAAAATTTATATTTTTACTTGACAATTTTTTTTATTCGAATCTAACGTGAAAAATTTCGTAACCAAATTGTTTCAGAGAAGGAAAATCCTTGGATTTGAAGGAGGATGATTCCGATGTGGAAGCTCGCTCGCGAGAAAGGTTAAGGATCAAGAGAATAATTACCAAGCTGAAGCCGAGGCCGAGGCGCGTGAAATCGAGTTCAAAAAGTAGGAAAGAAAATGACGACGGCAAAGAGATTAGGAGACGGCCCTTCATCAGAAGAAGATTGCAAAAATCCGCAGAGAACACCGATACCAATAACACGGATAAGGTAATAAATACACGTTCATCTAGTTTTTTCCGATAACTTTTCTCATTTGAATTGGTCCTTACTTAACTTTAGTCAACGGACGTAGAAAATAAGACTGCATCCAAAGCAACCACTAAGCCAATAAGATTTCGCTCCAGCTGGGCTCGCCACCCTATCGATTTCTCGCTCCGGTTGTCGAACATCGCATCGACCGTGCGAGTTCGCGACCTGAAGAGTGCCCTACTCGAACGTGGAGTCAAGCCCAGCAACATCACCTGGCGGGGCCAGCGTGGATTTTGTTACCTGCACTTCGGTAAGCTGCGTAAGCGCAACAGTCCCGAGAACCAGCCGATTCAGGTTGACTCGATCGTTGCCAACCTCCAGCAGCTGAAAATTGGCGATCAGACGCCCGAGGCGCCTAGTACTTTTATCACCGTCGAGCCTGCCGAGCCGGTTTCTCGGATCGAAGTCACCGACATTACTACTGTTTAGGTTTTTTTTATTTTTTAAACTTTGACGTAGTGGGTTCGTGGCGGTGATTTAGTATTTCAAAGATGATAATCATGATTTGGTGTGTGATTGCGTACTTTATTACCAGATGAGAGCTTTATGATTTTCTTTAAATCAATACGATTTAGAGCTTAATTTTTTGCTCGGTATATAAAGTATCGTTTATAATTTTTATGCGACTGTTACTGACTTAAAAGTTTAGCATTGAGTTTTCTAGTTGCTTACAAGCTATTTTTATGATTTTCACGAATCATGAATCCACTACTGTGCCAAATACTTTTTTGCATCAATGCAGATTCTTTATAAATAAGAGACCAAGTATTTTTCTCTGTTTAATCAGAGACATTGCATCCTAATTCCGAACAAATTCAGTATTTCTAAGGAATTGAAGTACTTATAACTAATAATATTAATAAAAATTTACAGACTGACACTAGTTTGTAGAAATCGTACGAAACTATTTTTCCAAAGCAAATGATGAGTATTTTCGTAAAGTAAATCAATAATAAAAAGAAAAAAAAAGAATAGAAGAGTCATTATCAAACGCAATAATTGATCGTGATAAGAGTAACCTTTTTTCAATCATATGTATTATACATAATTGTTTTTTGCGCAGCTGTTGCGAGCTTTCTTCGTTGAAAAAAAATTAGTGTTGAAAAAATAATTGAGATTAAAAACTATAACTATTTTTTTTTCATTTACGGTATCAATAATTCCGACATAGAAAGAATTTATTTATCTATTGATATGTTGCTCACAACCGTTTGACGAGCTTGTGTTCAATTGCCAATGTTATATAATTATAAGTTAAATTTAGCTATTTAATTACAAATTGTCATAAAATTATGACTTATTTTTTTGAACACTCACTCTAAATAAATGTGCCTGAGATCCAGTATAGGTAACTTATATTGATCCTACTCTATTCGACCAACAGTAGATACTTGTTGTTCGACAAAAACGAAAAATATACATGCATGGTATCAAATTTGTCTCGTAGATGGTACCCTGTAGGCTAAAAATAAAAATATTTTTGGATGACATATTTTTTTTGAATAAAATGATATCTGGTCTTACGGACATTTGACGTCGTAAATAAATACAAAACTTCCTTTTCGGATGAAAGGACAAATTGTTTGAAATTTACATTTTTCAGATGAATAAATGTGCTGAGTAGTTTTTTTACTAAGTATTAAAACCGCAACTTGAAGTATTAAAAAGAATTAGTTACGGAAATATGCCGGATTCGGTAGAACAGAGAATCGTACTGACTTATGATGATGATGATGATGATGATACTTTTTCCAATTCAGTTATACTGTCAACGAACTCGAAAATTAATTCTATACCACTTACGTTTTAATGTATTTTGTTTTGCCATAAGTTCATTCATAATTTTAAAAATAAAATTTACGAAAAAAAAATAAGTACATGCACTCTTCATTTTCCGATCTCACCGATATCTCTCTCTCTCTCTCTCTCTCTTCCTAGAAGTTCATTCATAATTTAAAAAATAAAATTTACGAAAAAAAAATAAGTACATGCACTCTTCATTTTCCGATCTCACCGCTCTCTCTCTCTACTCTACTCTACTCTCTCTAAACATGCATCCCATTACGATGCTGATTGAAACACCGCTTTCCAATCAACTACTGCAATCCGCAGCAATCACGCGAAGCCTAAGTTAATTGTAAATTGGCACAGGTCGCAGATAAAAACGTCATTATTGAATCATAAATAATAGATGCCACCGCTGACAATTGAAACATATACCAAAAAAAGCCACCGATCGAATGCTCGCAATCGTTCCGCGACGCGGAACAATCTCCGCGAGACTTTCGCGCACGCGAAGGAAAACCCGAGCCAAAATCGACAAACCAAGGGCATCGCTCGACAACAGCCTACTGTATACTCCAGATAACGGCGATTTTTCGAAAATAGGCGCACACGTGGGGGGAATAAGATCGCGGCTCGATTCTTCTCCTTCCGCGCGCTGCACATCACAGCGGGAGAGAAAAAAAAGAACGTCCTGCCCGCGCGGCGTTGCCGGGGCAACGCGAGAGGTGTCTTCCCCCGCTGATGCTCACCTCCGCCGCGACGAGGGTCTCTTCATCAAGTGCTTCGCGTACGTATACATACACACCCTTTTTTTTCACCTCCCTCTTGTACAAGGTTTATATGTATGAAGCACGTATCGAGAGAGGGAGATAGATCTCCTCGGCACTTTGCAGGGAAAAAGTAGGCTATTGGAGCGGGGAGCGATGGATCGCGCGGCCCCCCATTCTCTCGCTCTTTTGCATCCGTCCCTGCGGACGCGCTTGACACGTCCAATCTTCGGGTAGAAGCGGCGCCTTTTTTCCGTTCAAGCGAGCGAGTATAATGAGACTGGGACAAACGGGGGATCGAACTCGACGGGTTTCACACATACTTTTTTTTAGTTCTTGGGGGAGGTTTTTTTTCTTCAAGATCTACCGAGGCGCGAACGATTTGAATAAATCGAGCGCTGATGGTGCGTTTTTTATTTTTGAAAGTTGGGTCGTATTATCATACATAACGCGATACGAGTCATATTTCTTCGTGGCCGTTCGTTGACCCTTACCTTTGATACGTGTATTCGATGCTATTCTGTAGGGTATGCGTTTTTTGTTAGCCGGTCTGCTTGAAATAATTTAATACGCGATAGAGGAGTATCGCCTTTAAGTTGAACCATTTGTTGCTATTGTTCTCTGAACTTGATGGATGGACTTTGAGCGTTGAGTTTTTCATTGCGAGATTGAGTAATTTTTTTATTTTTACCGACTATATTAGGTTTTTTATTGATGGAGTTGATTAGTTTTTAATCGAGTGAAAATATACGATGTTAATTTATTTTATATTCTATTGTACGTATAAATGATCGTTAATGAATATTTAACAGCCGTTTCCAATGCCGTAAAACGCAGCGAGTCCTTCGGTACATGGAATTCCTATAATTAAAGTTTTTCTCTCGAATTTGTCCATTTCCAACTTGTATGTTTAAAAAAGTATACGTACCACGCCGTGAAGTGTAAAAAACGAGATAGAGTAGAATTTAAAAGTATATCGAAACTGCGGGGGTTTCATTTCTTTTTATGGGACGGAAAATGTGCCATTCGAATGATAGAATCTCTCAAGGAAGCACTTACTGTACACGTGTTTCGTAATAAAAAAGATTTGTTATGGCCATAACAGCGTCATTCTGCGCACGTGGCCTCTTATATATACGCATACATCGCGAACATCGTGTTCAAAGCCGTGAATCTCGGAAGAACCATTTAAATTTTAATCCGAAAGAAAACTGGGTTATTTCGGACAGAGACCAGCTGAGATCCTGAAGAGCATTTTCTCCCAGACTCGGCGGAGTGCACTTGTCGGTTAATTCCAACAGAGTTCCGCAAAGTTGCCAACAGTCAGGAGTAGTAGAAACTACTCCAGCCATTATTGCTATAATTGTATACTCCTGCAGTCTCCGGAAACTTTGCCCCGCGCCAAAATGCAATACGAGCGCAAACGAAAAAAAAAAAAATTAAATAATCATCGCACGTCTATAAACCGGCAAAATGAATTATCCGAAACCCATATCCATTTCGCGCACGCACGCATATACATATATATATATATACATACATACAGACGCACAACATCCGCGGAGCTAATAAATCGCAATCTCCCCGAGCCGAGCTCAAGGCAAAAGCCAATTCCCTCCAGCTCGTAACCCCATCAAAAGGAGCCGGCGCAATCTGCTCCAAAAAGCCGCCCGAGAACTCGAGCCAGAGTCCTCGACGAGGGAGGAAAAACGAAAGCCCCTTATCCCTCATTTTTTTTTCCTCAGGGCGCGCGTGATTAAATATCGCCCCGCCTTGTGCTCATCGACGGTTGGATTTTTTAATTTTCCACGCACACGCTCATCATATATTTATACATGTAAAAGATACATCGTCGCGGAGATCTCGCTCGTCGCACTATTATATCGTCGCGAGCACACGATCCACTTTGGGTATAATATTCTTACGGGGCTCTCCGTTATGAATCCGCTTATGGAATTACGGAACGGGGCGGGGCGCGCGATCGCGATTTTTCACGATTACGGAATTATACGCGACTTTTTTTACGAGCGGAACGCGTGGTGTGCCGTAGAGTGCGAATTATATGTGCAATTTTTATCAAATCCAATGAATTAAAAAAACGCGCATGCGTGTTTATCGTTCAACAACTTTGCTGCATCAGTTGTTTCGAAGATTCATACTCATGGACACTTACTATGGTGGCGCATTTTACAAAAATAAAATATTTGGACCGTACTTGGCCACTTTCAACAGACATCACTTGGATTTACAGAAAATGTATATTCCAAACGATATTATTCGTAATCAGAATAGGATTCTAGTTGAATGATGCCGCAGCTGAAAGTAATTTTTCTCCATTCAGAGCGACTGCTATGATATAATATCCGTGCGGGAACACGATCCAAACCGCGAGCTATTACCCTGCAAACTCATCGCGACACAAAGGGCGAATAGTTCGGATGCGGCAGCCGCGCGGGAGTCTGCAGTATTTCTTTGATAAGCTAGCGCTGCACGAGCTACAATGGCGTGTAAGTGTAGCTTGAGGCCGACTGTTACGCGATGACTTCGAAAGCTCACTTGTAGATTCTGTCAAAGGGGGAGACCGGAGGGAGCGCTATTCATTAAGGAGGTTCTGTGCTTTGAGAAAGTTTTGCTTTGGATTGATTGTAAAATTTATAAACGCAGTGGTGAATAGAGCAAAATTATGAATTACATTTCAATTAAAATTGTCCTTTTGATGAACCGACTGGTGTATAAGTCTTAATAAATTCATGAATGCTAAACAAGTACTGCTCTGAGAGGCATGCAGCTGTTAAAACAATTAACAGTGTGTATTTTATATTTGATTTTACATATTGTCGTTTTGGATATCAATTCTAGTATAGTCCTTAAAAAAGAACTCACTATGCTGCTCCTGATTGAATTAGAATCGTTTAAAAATTGTTTAAACATTTTACACCATTGCATCCACTCAATCGACCAGCTAAAAAAATGTTCACTGTATCAGAGTATCGAAGACAAAGGGTAGCTTATTTTTTAACGACCAATCCGGAATGGTCATATATTAGAGGTCAACATGAAAAATGTTACAAAGAAATTTTTTTTTATCAAATGAAGAACCTTTCACTGAAACAACGTTGTTTAATTACCGTTTGATTATATAATTACGAATTTTCTGGAGCGTGAAACTATTCAAATAGTACTCGCGTGAATTCCCTAGCGAATTGAGAATATTCATAATTTTCCGCGAAGTAGAGTATATTCTATCGAATTTCATCCGCAGCATCTAAAAGTTGGCTTCACCATCCGAAAGGTTCTGTTTTCAGTTTCTATACATAAGTTCATGCCTACCGGACAAATGTAAGTAAAAGTAATGGCCGGAGGAGTAATTACTTTTCTTCGCTAACTCGATGGAAAAGTTCGATTGGCGCGCAAATGATCTCCGTCGGCTTTCGCGAGACCAATTCATCGAAACGAAAAGAATCGACAATTATATCATTCAACTGTTTTCTTATATAAATTTTAGATTATAATACGTAGATGATAAAACTTTTGACAAATGTCGACTTTGGTCGTGAATTATAAGAGTATACTTTTAAAACGAAATCTTTCCAGCTGCGCCGGACAAAAACTTATGGCTGGTTAAAAGTTTTTATTGCAGAAATGAAAAATGGTTTCTTTCGGGAAGAAACAGGAAGGTATTGCCTTTATTTTAGCGATAATTTATCACGCCCTTTAAATCACGTTTCGCAACTGGCGCCGAATTAGTCGCGCTGGAAAAAAATTCTGACACCTTTGATCTATCGGTTATCGGTTTTAATTCAAAGACAGTTGAGGAGATGCCATTCACGCCATATTATGAGTACTGCATGAACAGGATAAAAATATATATATTTAGGAGTACTTACCTATAGTCCAAATGATATTTCCTTTTATACATCGGTGCATCTCATGACTCAGCTTTTGAATACATTATACTAATAAGTTGCAACAATAGCTGCTGCGAAGTATGAAACCCAGCACTGACGTACATGACATGTCCGAGAAAACCGAGAGCTCTCGAGCTTTGAAATTGAACTCGAAAACACGCGGGTTTAGCGCTGGACAAACAATCCGGATGTAATTTTCGCTCTAAATGCAACGACGCTTTTTTCATCGTGCTTCGAAGCTGTCACAAAAATCCGCAGCAGAAACGGGTGCCAAAGTGCCCTCTGAGGGCACGAAAATTCCCCACACCCATGCCAGTGAGACGGGAGAAAAAAGAGAAAAAACCAAAATCCAATATTCAATCCGATTCCTCGGCCCGAGCGGGATGAGCTTTTCCGCGAAAATCGAGGGCGGGCTCTGCTCGTGTCACGCGCCCCTTTTATCAATCAGGCGACGAGGATCGTCGAGGACCACGCGCTCTCGCGCATCGTATACCGTACAACTGAGCCCGCCGGCAGCTCTCTCCTGGACAAGTTTTTCGCCTCGCTTCCGCCGCGTCATCCGGCCCTTCGGTTCCGCCGAGCTTTTAAGCTCGTCGTCTGGCGGGTATTGATTGCAGCCCCACCGGCTTCTCCTCGCCGGGGGGATTCGGAGAGGCGGACGTGGTGCGGAGGCTCAGGGGCGTTGGAACGAGCTGTAGTGCGAGCTTGCGAGTTGTAATCGGCGCCAGCGCGCACGTGTGGCGGTGTAATAGTACCGCATGGACTCGAGCGCGCGGAGCGGAGGAAAATGTTAATATTGCACCGTGTGTACGTACCTCTCGTTCTTTTGAGCTGTTTTTTGTTTACCCGTTCGGCGGAAATGAAAGTTTTTTGCATGTACGTGGGCTTTGATCTTTGCAAAATTACCATTTTCTCGTATCTGCTTGAAAACGAGGTTTTGCGGGGAAATTCAATGTGCGAGCGCAAGTTGTTAAACAAAATTTGAACGTCTAGGAATTTTTTCAATTTAAATTCCATCGTGAAAATTTATTACCCTCGCGCTCGATAAATTTTTTCAATACCTTTGAAACTCACTTTTCAAGTAGGCTCGTTGCTCTTTTCAGTTTTGTGATTGATCCATTAAAACTTTGTCGTTCGAGCTTACAAATACAGCGTCAAAGAGTGCCACCGACGGTTTATATAATCATTTTCTGTCGAGGGACGGACACTTTTGCAAATAATCGAGTTACACCCGGTCGATTGACTTTTTACACTGTGCTTTGGACGTTTCGTCGATTTCAATTATGTTCAGTGAAAAACCAATGTATTTTAGAGAACAGTATAAAATGTGTGTATTACCAAAGTTCATGAAGTAGTAGCGTCGCATAGCAAATATTCATTACCTTGAAATGCTGCTTCCCACGAGCTTTAATAGTTCGCTGGAATCTCGGCTGATTGTTTCGGTTCGTTACCTCTGCGAGCAATCATCTCAGTTTCGTAATTTTATAAAGCGTCTTTTTTTGATCTGACGATTCATGGGAATTCCTTGGATGGGATGCAGACAAATTCCAAACGAATAGAAAGTTGTAAATACGTGGATCGCATTTTTCTTTTATTTGAAAAATTCTTTATATTGCATTTTTTTACAAAGAGCGTCGAGAAATTGAGATTGAAAATATACAAACTGCTGTGTGTCACTCGAGGCAATAGTTTTTTTTTTTTTTTTTTTCCTTTTTAGTGAAATACTTTTTCACTATAGAATTCCCTTTTTTAGGTAGTTTTGTCATAGAATCAGAATAACTTATTTCATAAAATTCTTTGACCAATAGTTGCTTAATTTCAATTTAAAAAACAAAATATAAACTTTTATTCGTCATACAAGTATTTCTATGAATAAATTGTAAAAACAGAACTTTCAACACACATATATTCATCATAGGTATTTTATAACGAAGATTAAAATTTTTCGTAGCCACATACTATGTATGCTCGGATAAATGTTAATATATCACCAACGTGGGGCTTCTTCGTGTAATTATTTATATTTTGAGCTTTATTTTTTAAAGTTTGTAAAACTCCCCCTTTGATGAACTCGCTATTATTCTGACACACGTATAGACATACGATACTTTGTAACTATTTAAATGTCTAAAAAGAAGCACTACTATACTTATAGTTTGGGTAAAAAATTGATCGATAAGAAAACAGTACAGAAATATCATCATCCAACATCGGCATATAGGTAAATCTGCATGTAGAAAGAGAGCGGAACCAAAAGTTGTACATCCAAACGTTCATAAAAACGGTTGCTTCAAAATCAGGCGTCGACGCCTTTTGATTTTACAACATTTGAACCGCAACGCATGCTCAATACCCTACGGTTTGATTTTCGCGAAAGCACTAGACTGTTTCGAAGTTTTGGTTTATATATATTATGTATGCGTTGTGCGCGCGGTTATGGAATAAATTTGTTGCTTCGTTTAAACGCAGCGGTATATAAATCAGCCGAAGCGCCGAAACTATACAGCTCCGATGGGTCAACCGCACACCCCCCAAAGTATAAGAATAAATTTATCAATTTCATCCAACATCTCGTATATATTTACAGTGAATTTTTAAAAAACTTGTTCCTCCATACAATGTATAATATATACTATTCAATATTCAGGCAGTAAATAGTTTTTCATATTCTCTCTCTCTCTCTCTCTCTCTCGATAAATATAGAATAGCATCATCTTGATTTGACATCTATTTACATCAGCGCGTATGTACATACAAGTACTCACAGGTGTCTTTGATTCCCGTCTGCATGGGGCGCACACAGC